>OZ012698.1:1981788-2041468 GCA_963942565.1 Maea johnstoni
CCGAAAAACTGGAAGTGGCAAGATACATGCCTCAGGCTAGAGGACTTACAACTTACAACCAAAGAATAGAGCGTTTATGGTGTGATGTGCGTCAATGTGTGACCATCATATTCTCCAAACTTGGAGAGTTTTCGGTAATGTAAGTTTCAGATATGTTGGAATTCAACCATATATAAAACATCCATAGTCTAACTTAGAGCCATAAAAGAACTGTACAATCCCCAACCCAGATAGGGCCCTGTTGAAAGAGGTAGGACAGTACAATTACAGAGAAGGGGGAAGCCAAGTGTTGCAGCAGGGCGCTAAAGGCTGCAGGAGGAGTAGAAATTGTCAGGGTAGTAGGAAGGAAGGAATTGGTATTTTACGTCGCTTTCAACAGCTTCGGTCATATCACGACGAGATAGAAACCCGGAACCGGGAAGAAATTCCCTACTCTTCACGAATAGTTCCAAGGGGTCTTTCTGTTGCAGAAGGACCATAGACAGTCCTCCACAACGCCGCACATTTATATAGCGACCAGGCCAACCCGCTTGGGGATCCAGCGGAGACTCGAACTTGCGAACTCACGCTTGGGAGCCAGGCATCGTAACCACTAGGCCACGGCGGATCCCTTGTCAGGGTAGTAAGGATCTGTGAGTCCAAAAGGTGAGTGGCAGGCGCACGGATCAAAGCCCAAAGCACAGGTGGAAGGTGCATGGATAGGGCACTGTACAGCACGTGGGGATGTGTGAAAGGGCAGATAGAAGGTGAATGGGTGGGGGTTGCATAAAGTAATAGTCATGTGCAGCAAGTGTGCATGCAAGTGACAATACCAACATCATAGGGAACCAAAGGGAACATTTCCTTCATCAACAAATATAAATTAATACTAACACCCATTAAACTTCACAGATCTCAATTTCTATGTGAAGGCTAGGCATTACTTACATCCATTAAACCAAGAAATTCTCAACTTCACAACACGTTACTGTGGAAATGTTTATTATAAATCAAAGATAAAAGATTGTTTTTAGGCAAGGCCCAACATAAAGTCATTGGCCCTTATAGCAAACGGCAAATCAGGCAGACGTCCTTTCTGGCATCAGCGGTTTTGACCAACAATTCATTTTAGTTAAGTAAAGTTAAAAAAATAACAAATAAACACCACTGTTATTTTGAGCAGGCAATATTTCTAAGTGCCATACGAAAAAAAAGGACGCGGCGAGTCAACTGGAGTCTAGCGATGACTCAGATGAGGACAACCGAAGAGGGAGGAGCTGCGAGGAACGTCTCTTTCTGGCAGCGGAGAACAAACGGGCAGGCCCAAGTACACCTACGACGGTATCCCGGAGGACGGCGGGGGATCGCATAACAATAGACGAATCAAGTGGCCCGGTCCACCTTGCAGCCGAGTTTTGGATCAACCCGAAGTCAGGAAACTATCGGTGTCCAGTGGCTGCATGTGCGGGCCGGGGCGGTGGCCCTGTGGAGTATGGCCAGTGGCGCTCCCTAGTGAGGCATTTTGAGGTGTGTCACAGTGATCCAAGTTTCATGTTTTTCTGCAACGGCAGAGATTGTGTCTACAGCGAGGCTCGGCCTGACAAGGTGCTGAGCCATCGAGGCTATATGGGGTGCACTGGTGATGTGAAAGTGCAAGTACTTCCGCGGGTCCGGATTCCAACCAGGGTGGTGCTGCCAACCGTGGTGCCTGTAGTGTTCGAGCCTCAACTGATGCCGCCGAGATCCAGGACCAGTGGGTCAGTCAGGGCAGGACCCAGGAGTGCACTGCGACAGGGAACTGGCGTAGCCAAGGCTACGGTGCGCCAGGGAGGAGCAGTGATGTTTTGTCTAGAGGAGCCGCCGAGGGCTTCAGCCAGTGGGCCGGTGACCACGAAGGCCCCATCGACGAGTGAACCGCCTAAAACGGTTAATACTGGGGCATCTGCAGGGTGCCTGACAGCACTGACAGTTAAATCAATTACAATCATTACCGTGACTGGACACCACCAGCGAAATGAAATAAAAGTGATCCATTTAAGTGGGGTAGTTTTAAAATCCCCTGCCCAATGTATTTTAGTGATTTCTCCTGGCAGTAGCAGGGTAAGCAGCAACCCTCTACAGACAATATGACATTTAGCAGGAAAAAAGCTAGCATCATCATCATCATAATTTTGTGTAGAACAATCCACAACAGCAGCAGAATCAGACTGATAGACTCATCTATAAGTTTTAACCTCCTCACAGAATTATATAATGATCCTAGAGCTGCACTCACGGAGGGAGATCAACTCATGAGCTCACCACCCGTTTGACTCGTGAGCTCATGAGCTCGCGGACGTTCTGATTTTCCAAAAAGATATTTATTTTTCCCCCCAGCTATTAAGAAATAAATATTTATTGGCAGACATTTATTAACATTGCCATGTTTATTTAATTTCAAAACGTGCTGACGAGGTAAAAAGGTCAGTTTAACACTCAACACCTCTTGAATGTAGACATTGGAGATTGTAATGAAGACATGACAGCGATAAGCAGTTATGTATGCTGACAATGTGTGTTATGTGTCCTGTGTTACGTTTGTGTTCCCAACATCGACGAGCTCACGATTTGAACATTTCAGCTCGAGCTCGGCGAGTTTGCTCTAGGGCTCGAGCCACTCGAGTTCGTGAGTGGTGAGTGCAGCTCTAAATGATCCCACAAAAAGCTCGGCTATATGCCAACTGCATTCTATAAGTGCTTTGTGTGACACATATAGGGAGCAAAATAAGCGGTGCTTAATGCCCGGGTGCATCTGAAGCACTCCACAGGGATTCACACAGACGGTGAGACAGAGCAACTCCCAGCACAACTCACTTGCTCCCACTCTAACCCACATACCGAGGGAAAACACAGCAACGTCCAGCAGAGCTCAGCCAACGAAACTGACTCCCCCATTTGTAAACAACACGGCAGTTGTGGATCTCATTGTGAACCCACAAAATAGGAACAATGCACATTCTTGCTGCCCTCTTTTTGTTCTCTGACTGCAGCAGAGGTTTTTGGAGGCCTCTAAGTGCGGCCCGTGCTCCTGTTCAACATCAACCATCCTGTGCTCTGGAGCTACCGTAGTCAGGATGCCAGTGATAAGGAAAAGTGTTAGGGAGCACACAACATTTTTGAGGGTTGTAAATACTTTCGCTAGAGACGTACCCCCAAAAGACTTCCCGAACCTCCACCGCTTTGCAGAGAGGGGAAACCCTCTTTTGCGCTGTAATAGTTAAAGGGAACAGCTTTTACAACTACCCCAAATCATAACAGTCTTTAGTGACTGCCTCCAGCAAACCAACTCCACACTGGTGTCAGGTTCGGACATATCAACCCCAAGGAGACCCCCTCTGAAAACAACACCCACAAACCCTGAAATACGGATACAGCCAACCCCTCTAACAAAACCCCCGCAAAAACCGAATGCATCAATCACTACTGCAACATTTTCACTCCTGCTTGCCATAACACATGCTCTAAGTGGCCTTTTCAATTTGCGTCTATAAAATGCTGAGAAGCACTTATGGACAGATGTTTGCCAATAGAACACACAGCTCAATTAATCCACTAATTGATCTGTCTAATCGTGATAGCACTTCTGTGGAGCTCTCTCTCTCTCTCTCATCGAAACATCTAACACCTCAGCCACAGTAAGTAGCACCCAGGAGAACCTCTGCGACCCAGAGTCCCCCATATTGATTCCCACACCAATAGCAAATGGAATCAGACTAGTATTCATACAGACACCGGGTTAAATTCCCATCCCGCTAGCTATGCGGTAAGCGACAGCTCTAGGTCGGAGGTCAGCCTGGTGTTTGTCGTGCAAATGATTGTAATTGATTTTCCCACCAGTTGAGTTGGGGTACTATGGGTGTACCTAATGAAATGTCTTACTATTACTACTGTACACAAAGTCTTTGATTGAGAGACTTAAAAAAACATTGTGATCAGCCAAATCATCAATTCTTTTTAAATGGAGTTGGAGTTGCCTTCCTATGGCTTGCATGTGTTTGGACCCATATGAGACACCAAAGTCATCCACAAGCAAAGATTTGTCTACACCATTTCTTATACAGCTGGTGATGCTGTTGATCTATACAATACAGTGACAGATGAAATGCTACCCGGACGAATTCCCATTTCTTGGTCATAAAATCAAAGAGGAACGGACACCCCCCCCCCCCCCCCCCCCCACTCTGACTTCAAATGTTTGTTTCAGATATGAATTTTTGATTAAAAGGGTAAACGTCCCTAGAGTTCCATATCATATATATCTTTCATAATAATGTATTTCCAAGTGGTGTCATATGCTTTATCAACATCAACAAAAATAGACAGCACATGTTCTCCATTTAAAAATCCTTCTTGTACAACACAAAAATCAAGACACACAAGGTTATTCATTGTGCTTTTTGTTTGCGGAAGCCACTTTGGGATTCCATGACGATTGCAGAGGATTCCAGAAACCAAACAAAACGGTCATCGATAATTCATTCTCATGTCTTACAGCCAGAGCTAGTCAATGCTATAGGGTGTTAATTTTCTGGATCTTTGGAGTCTTTTCCTGGCTTGGCAATAGGTATGATGGTGGCTTCTCTCCTGCAGGGTGGAAACTCTCCAATTTCTTAATTACTGTTATTTTTTAAAAGGCACCGGAGAGAAACTTCAGGAAGATGCTTTAAAATTTAGTAGTGTAATTTCAAAGGACCTGTTCTGGTCTACTATATACAAATTACCCTTTTTTTTTTTCAAGTTTCATCAATTTAACTGAAACTCATATGATCATGTAGCTGAGGTAATGCTTGTTCATAATTGCTAACATATTCCCCAATCCTCGCCCTGGATATTGCATATGACCACTCTGAAATTACATGTGTCAGCATATCTGCATTGACTCATATTTCAGCTATAACTGTACCCAGTTGATCAAAAACCTTATGGGTATACTATGAAGATGTTGGAGGAGATCCAGTAATGACATTTCATAAAAGGCCTTACTTATAGATTTTGATGAAAATCATAAATTTTCAATGTACAGACATTGACCTATGACCTTCAACAAAATGGCTACCTCCATGCCTAATAATGAGATTTGAGCCTATGTGGAAATGGTTCCAAATAGTAACTTTGCCTACCGAGCGTGTTCAAGCCTGGTTAATATGTTATGTTTTATTGATATATACAGATTATGTGAATTTCATTTGAACACGCTCGCTGGACAAATGAGTAAATTTTGTAATTTAGTTACCCTGGTCACTTGTATAAAATTCACCATACTAGACAGTTCAAAAAAGCATTATGCAGGGCATTCCCAAAAATGAAACTCAAGTATAAGCTCCTGTTGCTGTTCCCTAGGGATTCTTTGCCTCTAAAGTGACCTCAATTGATAGTGTATTGCCCTGAATTTGCTCTCTTGAACTATCCAGTATGGTGAATTTTAGTGGTTACAATACCTGGCTCAGTACAGCTCGCAGGTTTGAGACTCAACAGGATCCCCACAAAAGCAGGTTGTGTTTGTCGCTATATAAATGTGCAGCGTTGTAGAAGACTGTCTATGGTTCTTCTGCAACTGAAAGACCCCTTGGAATTATTCCTAATTGAAGGGAATTTCTTCCAAGTGTCCTGGTTTCTATCTCATCGCGATATGACCTATGTTGTTGAAAGCGACGTAAAAACCCAATCTTTCTTTCCTTCTGACATTTAACCTATACATACGACAGGAGAGGCGCTAGTCAGCAGCAGTGCTGTGGTGTTTAGTTAAACCATTAACACTCAAAGTGGCCAAAACAGGCCAGACGATTTTGGAAATATTTTACTTACTAAAGCATTTTTTGTAAAACATTTGAATGAGAAATGTCTATCAGAAGCCACAAAACAACTCCCATTGAAATATTTTGCAAACTTTCCCTTGATTCCCAAGTTATTTTCAAAAGTATAAAAGGAGCAGACGGTATTCTCTAAAGGAGCTCTGAGTGTGAATGGGTTAATGAAAGGAAATGGTTTATGGATATAGCCAGGAAGCCCTGGCTTCACAGATAATTGCAATTTCCTCTTCAACAGGTCCTGGGAATGGATCTCAGAGTGGGACAATTGACATATACCATATAGCACTTCACTTTTAGCCCAGGTTTTCCCAATGGTGCGTTTGAGTACCAGAGTTCATGGGTTTCAATCATTTGTCAGCACTTTTCGGACTAATTTGTATTGACTGTATTCGCCACAGGAACGGAAGGGTTAAGAATGACCACAGACATTGCACACGACAAGCCTTGTCTACAACGTATCTCTTGCTTCTATTACGTAAGACACCTTTTCAAAATGTTAACCCATATATCTCAATGCAAGAATTTCCTTATCATATGACGCCAATCTTAACAATGTAAGAACCAATGAACACTCACACATGTTGCATGCACGCACACATACATACATTTCAAGTGACTGGTGCAAAGCAGAGTCACATGCATTATCAGTGGCTAACACTTTTTTTAGCAAGGAGTCATAATAAAAAGGTGAAACTGTAGTTAATGTGGAGAAACAAAAACAGATAACAAGTTTTATATGTTTGATATATAACAATGCATATTCTCATATCATAAATACAATGTGTAATAAAAAAAGATGTACATTTCATACATACATAAAATCAGGGACGTAGATATGTCAAGGTCAAATAAATCTATTAACTACTGTCTAAAACACAATAGCTATTAACAACAGAGTGAAATGATGATATCAATATCAACTATCCTATAAATAAGTCAACAAACATAATTGAAATGCACTGAATTAAATCATACCCTTACGAAATTATCATGTGTTGTCAGTGTAATGTCAGTGTATTGTCAGTGTAATGTCAGTGTATTGTTAGTGTGATGTCAGTGTGTTGGTCGTCTATTGTCAGACCTGGCAATAGGCTGGCAATATGAAACCAGTGCATTATCAGTGTATTACCAGCTTATTGTCAGTGGTCAATTATGACATGTCTAAATGAAAAATGAAGCGGCGTCTCTGAGTCCGGGCACACTGCTGATTTTTAATAATAAATTTGTCACACTCGCAGTCACTCCGGCAGACACCTCAAATGTCAATGTCTCAATGCCCTAAAATATTGACTGACTGACTGACCCAAATGGTCTTAAATTCACTTAAAATTATTAACTGACAGTCCAAATGAATTTATGTCAATATCAACTGATTATTTTCTTTTTTCTTCATCGATAATTAAATCATAATTGAGAATAATTCACCAGGATTTTTTTGCTGTTTAGATTAACATTAAATAGGACTTTATTTCCTCATTAGGAATCCATTCAGTAAATCATTAATTTAAATATACATCCTGCTGACAGACAGTCAGTCTGTACTGCATCATTATATTACTGCTGCACTTACAATATATTAACTACTTGCTTAAACTGACAACACAGCTTCACCTGACAATAGACTGACAATAGACTGACAATAGAGTAGCAGCGCTGATTTAACTGACGATAGAATGACAATAGACTGACATCAGACTGGAATTGGCCACATCCAGTCTGATGTCAGTGTATTGTCAGTGTTGTCAGTGTAGTGTCAGTGTATTGTCAGATCACCTGACAATACACTGACAACATAGTTTCTCAACTGACAATAGACTGGCAATATAGATCCAACTGACGTGAGCAGTAATAGGGGATTTTCTACTAGAATACTCATATTGAAACAAGTAAGGCTCTCAGAACTAGTCAGAATCCTCTCAGATTCCGATTCTACAAAACTTCAACCAAGAACCAGCTGAGTGGTTACAATAATTACAGGCACTGGGCAGAAAATTCAAGTTTTAATAAGTTGGTCTGATAGACAAAGCTCTGTGAACTGTTGAGTCTGTCATATCACTGTGTTCAAAATGTCACAAGAACAGTGTGGCGCCAGTTTTTAAATTTCAGCACACTACATGTTCTACATACTCTACATATTCTTATTATGCTGGCAGTGCAAATCATGTAGTAGATACTTGTTTGATCTATAAGGGTAAAACTACTCACCTCTTTTTGCCAATGTTGGTCAGGATCAAGTTTTCCCGCTTAAATTGCCTGCTCTATTCAAAACTCGGTACTCTGTATCACTATGGTTTGACATAACAGTGAGGATGGAGGACAAAATTAATATTGTATATAATTTTCCCTGATAATTATCAGTAATTATTTTAAACCTAGCTATTTTGCTAGTTTCCTGAAGAAAAGAGTCAATTCAAAAGGAAAGAAAGATCTGTTCCAGCTCAGTGAGAAGTGAGAGAGAGAACCATAAGTGCCATGATTCATGGTTTTAAATGTTTCAGTTTATTGCCAGTCTGTTGTCAGTGTATTGTCAGTTTATTGTCAGATGATGATAATAAACGAGAACTCATTTTTCGTGTGGAAAATGCAAAGTATTCTTGCCAGTGTATTGTCAGTTATGCCGACCCACGGGAAAATAGTGTCAGTGTGTTGCCAGTCTGTTGTCAGTGTATTGTCAGATGCTGACAATAGACTGACAATATTGCCAGTGTATCGTCAGAAAAGGAAATTTTCTCGTCAGCCTGTTGTTAGTCTATTGTCAGTGTGTTGTCAGATGTAAGGTGGTGTTGTCAGTGTGTTGTCAGTCTATTGTCAGTTTGTTGTCAGTATGTTGTCAGTGTGTTGTCAGAAACCTTTTTGGTAAGGGTACATAGCATTCTGCACTATTATGATCACTAAAAACATAGTAGAATCATAACACGATATGAATATATTGCAGAATAATATAATATAGTTGCTATAAATAACAAACGGTACTGCATTTACTTGATAGAATTGTCTATGATCATAATATAATAATCTTAAATTGCAGGATTATAACCAACATTTGCTTTAAATAAATCTATGATAGTACTGCATTTAATCAAATACAATAATCAAGTGTGGAAAATAAGGTGTCCTTTAGGACTGTCATTGACATCCATTTTTTTTCGAATCGATCATTGACATTTAATTTTTCGATTCCGATTATTTCGATTTGATTTTGAACTGCACTAATAGAATATTTTCACATGTTCCACACTATTTTTGTGGCTACGATCCTAAGATTCTCACAATGCAAACGCAATAAAGGTTTTCTCAACACTTTTTGATTGAATACTTAAGTTTCTCTTCAAAATTCTCATTTGGGTTGGCTAAAAATGGCAATAAATGGTGTAAGAGGCTGAAAAAATGTGTTTCGATTAATTGACAAAACAATTGACATAATATTTTTTTCAATTAATTGGAAAAATTATTTCGATCAATCGATACTTGTCATATCAATGACGGTCCTAATGTCCTTACAAACTTAGAATCTTGCTGGAAGAATAAAATATACTTATATCAAGCAAAGCAGTATTCATTGGACGTTTGTATGAATGACCATTCTTTTAGTTCAATATTAGCTTGGGAATCTAATACATTGATACAGATTTCAAAGAAAGATCTCATATATTGCAGTAAAAATATAATGCAGTAGGTACATTTAATGCAGTATGTATGTATAAACCAAATAATGTGCCTATTTAAGTAGAAAAATGTGTACCTATCTGGTCCATAAAGTTCATTCACTGCATTCATTTAACCCATTCATGCCTGGAGATCTACTTAACCAGTGTCGTCTGGTCCTGTCAAACTTTTGAAAATAACTTGGAAATGAAGCATAATTTCACAAAATGTTTGAAGGAGAGTTGTAGGAAGGGTTCTGATGAACAATGCACCTTCAAATATTTTTTAAATATTGCCTTTGTTAGAGCGATATCACCAAAATTGTCAGGCAGTTTTGGCTGCTACAGGCATGAGTGGGTTAACATAGAGATATAAAAGGGTGTGCGCATAAAAAATGGGTTTCCTTGCAGAGATACCTTTCATTCTGTTGTATTGCATCTGTATATTGCATCAATTCACAACACACTTAGTAACACAAGTTGAACGCCTCAATAATGGAAACAATTCTTATAAATCTATTTATGTTGATCCCCTACAGCGAACAGAATATGGAGCGTGGTTAACATTGCACCACAAATGTTTATCACCGGATATGCAACCAGCAGATCTCGCTCAACAGCCTCTGCACAAAAATATGTAACTTGATATGTAACTTCTAACTACATTTTCACTCTTATAAATTAAACAGGGTTCAAATGAAAACAAAAAATGTTCTAAAATCCTGAATTGTGCAGATCACAGAAAAATTGTGATTTCTGAAAACTTTTCATGTTCTAGCTCTCGAAGTGTCGCTTCCCATCTAAGTACATCATAGATTCTGAAATTAAAAAGAAAGATTTTGATAAGATGAATATATATATATATACACACACACATATATATACATATATATATATATATATATATAAATATATATATATATATATATATATATATATATATATATATATATATATATATATATATATATATATATATATATATATATATATATATACACTCGGGAACAGAATTTGCATCTTGGAACTAGTCAGAGGCTCGTTCCAAGATGAAAATTCTGTCCCCTCGTGTAAGAAATATCATTCTCTATCACACGCGTTCAAAAACCTCTATATCAAGTACATTCCTAATTTTATCATCATCTACATTATATATAGCAACCAAGATATATATTGTGCCAATGTAATAAGTCATTTTCTTACCTGCATATGTTCTGGGGAAGACCTTTGGCACAGGGGTGTCATCTGCAGTGCATAATGTGAAGTAGAATATGTTGGACGTTTCATGAGCTCCTCCAAGATCAACGACCTCAGCGTGAACTTTGACCTGCATCTGTGACCCTTCCGAATAAACAACCTGAAAATTTAAAAATTAAGAAGAATCACATCTCTATTTAGACACACACCCTTGAAATGACTTGTTAAATGTGAATTGACCAGTATTCAGATACATCTCAGTAGACTTAGGACTTTCAATGATTACCATTTAACTTTTTATGATCACTGCCATATGATGAAAATAGCTACCAAATTGTCATCATCAATGAGACTTTCTAAGACTTGTCAGTCGTATTGTTTCTTACCTGCATTGATTATCACAATGCTATGTATTGTTTCTTACCTGTAATCATCACAATGCTATGTATTGTTTCTTACCTGTAATTATCACAATACTATTATTGTTTCTTACCTGTAATTATCACAATACTATTATTGTTTCTTACCTGTAATTATCACAATACTATTATTGTTTCTTACCTGTAATTATCACAATATTATTATTGTTTCTTACCTGTAATTATAACAATAGTATGTATTGTTTCTTACCTGTAATTATACCAATAGTATGTATTGTTTCTTACCTGTAATTATAACAATAGTATATATTGTTTCTTACCTGTAATTATAACAATAGTATGTATTGTTTCTTTCCTGTAATTATAACAATAGTATGTATTGTTTCTTACCTTTAATTATCACAATGCTATCTATTGTTTCTTACCTGTGAAGAGAAGAAGAGCACAGAACCTATCTCCACCGAGCGTTTGAAGGCGATGTCATCCACAGTTGTGAGAACGGGTCTACTTTTGCAGAACTGATAAGCGTTGATCCAGCCTAGCTCAAAGGCCTGACGCATCAGAAAACCTCCAAAGATCTTGTTGTACAGATTCCTCTCCTAGTAAGAGAAAGAAAAGTTATTCACCGAACATAAACAAAACTCTAAATAACTTAAGATAACTTAGACAATTGATTTTAAGTAGTAGCTTTAACAGTGCATGACTCATTAAAGGCTACACATTATAACTAAACTATTGCATTCATTAAGTACCTAAGCATCTTTATAATTCCTTATAGGAAAATGATTGCCAATGAACACTAAATTATTTAGTAATTTTTGATTAAATTGAAAACTTGAAGTTAATAGCCCAAAAGAAAAAAAGGAAGAATATTTTTAAAGAGGAAACATTTATCAACCGACTATTTCATTTGATCTGCGAATGTCTTCAAGATAAGAAATATTGAAATACATCAGAAAGGAAGGAAACCCTGTTTGAATATTATTTGGTGTTTTCATAATAAAATGCTTTTCTCAGTCTACTTTCCTACTAAAATATTTGAAGAAAACTGTTTCTCTGACAATGCAGGACTTCAAGGCTTCCAATTAAAGAAAAGACATCTTTGATTCAAATATTCTTTTACAGAAATAAGTCACACTTTTCTTGATATTGTGGTCCAACCAAACCAGGCTTGCCGGATGGTAAAGGGGTTTACGGTGTTGCCACTGATTGCTCGCTGTCTCTCATCACTGCACGGGTTTGAATCCCAACCAGGGCATGTGAGAAAGTTGTCAGTGACTTGGAGTTAGATGGTGGTTTTCGCCAGGTACATTGGTTTCCTCCACCAGTTACAACTAAATAAGGCAGAGAAAATGACAGTAATCAAAATTCTGTACGAGGGGATGGTAAAAAGACAGTGACTTCTTTAACCCATTTACACTCAGAGCGGCCAAAACAGGCCTGACAATTTTGGAAATATTTCACTTACAAAAGCATTTTCTGGAAAACATTTGAAGGAGAAATGTTGAACAGAAGCCATACAATAATTCTCCTTCAAATATTTTGTGAACTTTCACTTTGTTCCCAAGTTATTTTCATAAATACGAGAGTAGCAGACGATACTCTCTAGAGGAACTCTAAGTGTGACTGGGATAACTGACCTGCGGGTGGCATATGATGACATTCTTTAAGATAGTATCTTGCATCCATACAGATTCCTCTGGCTTCACTCGCACCTTGAATGTGGCCGCCCTAAAATGCAATAAAGATTATGTGATAGTGATGATAAAGAAGGTAATGTAATGTTTTCCAAGAAACATTTTCCCCAGTGACCTTGAAAATTAGGCCAAGGTGGCCAAAAGTCAATTTGCTAGAGAAACTGCCATAGAAAAATATTCAAAATTATAAAATCTTAAACCATCTATACCTGATGTCCCCCCCCCCCCCCCAAAAAAAAAAAAAAAAACTATCTTGGATATAGCTTAAGAGACCAGAGGAGGTTTTAGAAAATAATCAAATTGCATCATTTTGTGTTTGCAAAATTAACCAGCAGCATAAGGGTTATTTGTTGACTTACTTTGGGTCTATGGTCTGCAGGAAGATGTCGTGAATGGCTTCTCTCTCGATCTCATTAGGGGGAGTCTTGAGCAGAGATCTACTGGCTTCTTCCAGTCTTATTTGCTTAGCAGCTAGAAAATCAACAAATTATAATAATAGTAATTAATAATAATAATAATAATAATAATAATAATAATAATAATAATAATGATAATAATAATAATAATAATAATAATAATAATAATAATAATAATAATTGGTATTTGACATAGCACCTTTTCAACCAACAAATAATCATCACAATTTTTAAACATGAAACAAGTGCGACACAGACTTATCTATGTGCACTAACAGTAAGTATCTGCTCAACATTTTCAAGCACAGAATATATATCACATATGTTCATTTGTGCATTAAAAACAATTAGAACTTTGGTTTCACATCCATTGTTGACTTAATAAACCTCTCAAAAAAAGAGGTTATGTATAACAAAAATGTTTACGGGTAGGCTTTCATTAAGTATGATTTTCCATCAAGTGTTTCATTTTTCGTACAAAATCATTTGGATTTGATCGCTTTATCACTAAATTGTTTGTTTTTTTAAATTATCATCAACTTTTCTGTCCCAATCCAAGAAACCACACTTTATCATATCCACAGGTTATAAGCATGTGTTGTGCAATTTGCAATATTTATTTTCAGAGAAAGTGTGGCCAGTATGCTATGATGTATAAGTAATATACAGACAACAAATCAAGTTTTCAAATATTTGAATGAGATTTTTTCATCACTATAAATGTCTCCAAAAAATACTTCAAAAAATGTTTTATCAGAGGAAAAAATCACAAGAAAATTGGAAATTTTGAGCAGATGTGGGCATGAAAAAGTAAACACATTCATGCTTCCAGCAGCCAAAACCGGCTGATTAATTTTGATGATATTGCTCAAACAAAAGCATATTTTGGAAAATATTTGAAGGAGAAATGTTCATTTTAACACTGCCTCTAACTCTCCATCAAATATTTTGAGGAGTGTTTCAACATTCCAAAGTTATTTTCAAAAGTATCGTAGTACCAGACGACAATGTGAGTTAAGATAAAATCTCTCACCTTGACCTTTCCTAAAGAGCTCCTCTTCCTCTTCTCCCTGTGGCTGTAATGGACAGATAGGGGCACCTCTGCAAGAAGAGAAATCACATAATACTGAACTGTGAAATGTGAACATTTTTGATAAATATATTAGCCATTGAATGATTTTGCATCATGTGCGGTGCACAATGAGAAAGCAAATATTAATGGTGAATTTCATCTTAGAGGAATAAAAAAATGGATTGGTTACCACAGATTAATTACCACATGGCCACCACCAGCATAAGGGTTAACACTTATAATCGTTGCAATACAGTCTATATACAAAACTGTTCATACATACTTTTTGGTTTCAGGGTTTCTGGCTACCATGAGGAATTGAGCATTCAGGATGGGATCCCAGGCCCCTTGTAGAAACTGTCAAACAAAAATGGAAAATACATTATATACCATAGCAAAAGGATACAGCAGTTAAGGATAGTTTCCTGAAACATATCAGATTTACAAGAAGGCTGGTTGATAGCCATCACATATCATGCCAGAATAAGTCACATAAGTACTAATATGACTACCATAAGATTCGTAATTAAAAGGTGAGGATGTTTACCGCACAGTTCCAAACCTGTCGTTATCAATAGCTATCATTATCACCTGCTCTGCTGTGATACTTGATGCTGATTGGTCAATAGGATTTAGACCTGGAGCCATTCACACTTTGTAAATTCAATATCGAACAGCAAAATTCAATATTACCATCTGGAGCTTGATATTACCACTTGGCCACAGCAATCTGACCCCTAGAGGTCACCTGCCTTGTTCTGACCTCCAGCAGTGTGCATGGGCATTGTATGAAAAATCGCTAAAATTGAGCACATGATCGTTCGTTGCTTCAGCATCATTTTCAGTTGTACTTGACTGAACAGAGTATGAATATCGGTAGAATTGCATGGAACTTCAAGATAAGACTAGTCAGAACGGATATGGATTGTTTTTTGTTGATTTTCCCCATGCTTTACTATCAAATTAGCGGCAGTGAGTCTGTGCTGGCTCTCTGGTTGAGGCCATACTGGCCCTACAGGCTACAGGCTACAGGCTCATTGAGATGTATTTGTTCTTTTTTCTTAGCATGAAAGAGCAGGTGATAAATTTGTTATGCCCAGTTGGAAAGTGCAATCAGGCCTGCTATCCGCCCTCAGTCATCCAGATCCCACTCGGCTCCGCCTTGTGAGATCTGGATGACTTCGGTTGGATATCAGACCGGATTGCACTTTCCAACAGGGCGTAACTAAAATTATCAGTATTTGTCTTCATATCAGTCAAATCCTATCTTCATCATCATCGTCATCATCTTCATCATTGTCTTCATCATTATCATCATCATTTGTCATTTTCTATATCATAACCATCATCATCATCTCCACCACCACCACCTGCACCACCATCATCATTATAATTGTCCATTAAATGATCTTCTTTGACACTGTCATCATAATCATAAATGTCCCATAATCATAATAATAATAATAATAATAATAATCATCACCACCACCATCATCATCATCATTAATGATCTTCATCGTCATTGTATGCATAGTCATAAATGTCACCATTAAATCATAATCATCATCGTCGCCATCATCATCATTATCATCACCATCATCACCCTCCCTGTTCTCGTTGCGTTACCTGTTCTATGTGGATTGTGATTTCCCTGTTCTGAGTTGCGTTACCTGTTCTATGTGGATAGTGATTTCCATGGAGGACGTTCCCACCCAGGTCACGTTGCCCTTGATCTTGAGGTCAGAGTCCGCCTGTATACTGTGCTTCTTCAGGTCTGAAAAACAGAAAATATGATTTATACTGCAAACCACATCTTCTTATCCCTTACGCTGCTGCTGGCCAATTTGGCCAATACAAAATGATGCAAAAAACCTGAAAAATGATTAAAACCCTGACACATGGGTACTCATCTGAAAGTACTCAGCGAGAGCTATCTAATGAATACCAACATGACAGGGCTTAGATGGTTTTTAAAAATCGTTGCGTCCTTGTCCTTAATAATGGACGAAAGTAGCCTCAGCATTGGAAAGGTTTTTGTGCCCATTCACACTGAATGCACAAACATATATTCTCCCACTCATAGGCCTGCACTAAGTGTGGATAACCTGTAAAGAACTTTTATCTTTTTTACACCTCGCTGTTCAGGATAATGTGTAGGTCATACTAAAATCTTCAAAAGTCATTGTAGACATAAATGAAACTGAATCGCTAATGTACGTGCCATAGAATTCAAGCCTTGCCCCTGGACGCAAAATCACTCACTCATGCAAGATTATTTGTCTTCCCATCCAATTGTTATGGGCATGATTTCAATATATCTAACAGACAAAATTGTACAGAAAGGAATTTAATACTGCATTGAAATTCATAAAAGCGTTGGGCTATGCCCTCCCCATCCCCTCCAAAAAGAAAATAATAATAATGATGATAGATACTAGTGGCCTTCGGAACCTACAGAATTTACAACAAAATATGGAGTACTTTCTCTAATTTCTGGAAGTGTGTCCAGAACAGAAAGAATTATTTTAAGATTATTAAACAGAAATAACCTGTTGCTTACCTATTCTGTCCACAAGAGCTGTCACTATACTGACTGGAGATTTCTGGACTGCCTGCGATGGATCTTTGTTATGTGTGTAACTTACAGCAACTGAAAAAATAGATAAACCACCCATTCATGCTTGGAGATCTACTAGACAAGAGGTGTATCGACCTGTCATACATAGAAAAAATAACTTTGGAATGAACCATTAATGTGCATTTTGTAGTTGAGTTGTAGATAAAGTTTTAAATGAATAACTCTCCCTCAAATATTTTCCAATTATTGGTTTGGATATGAGTTATCATCAAAATAATCAGGCGGTTTTGGCTGCTACAGGCATGAACGGGTTAAGCCCAAGGTGCTCAAGGTAGAGTGAGAGCAAGTGCTTCATTCATAGTATTAGCCAGCAGGGCGTCTTAGCATCATCTGGACACCGACAACCTCAAAAATGACCCTGCAGGACATCCAAGTATATTTGTAATTAATTTCTAAAAATGTGAATTTAAAGCATCTAATAAAAATTTGTCACCTCAATATAATTTCTATGACACTGAATAAGTATGTTATGCATACTTATTTCAATACATGTTTATGGTTATATCTGCATGTATTGTGACTTCCCTTTTAAAATAGGACATCCAAAAATTCTAAAATTGCCAATTTTGGGAATCCAGTTTCTAAATCCTGGCTACGACCCTGGCTTCATTGTCAAATAAATTAAGATTAGATTTAACTTGATTATTCTAGTGTCTCAAATGGAAAACATACATTTGTAGTTGTAGAAATTACCTTTTTTTAAATTGAGGTCTGAAGTAAGCTGAGTATTTATCAGTGAATCTGAATCTGAATATATAGTGAAGAAACAGGTCCAGGAAAAGTTAAGCTGTATACTCTATACACCTTAGCCAATTAGCAGTAAAAAAACTTCTCTAATGTTTCTTAAAGCTCACCTTACCTCTATGGTGAATGACATGGAAAGAAAATCAATAAAAATATCAGGGAAACTTTACAAAAACTCACCTGCAAATGTGTCTAAATCTTCTAAAATCCTCCCAAAACGTACAGTTTTGAGGAAGGTCAGGTAGTTCTCCCTTACCACCGGGTCGCTGAGGGGCACAATCGCCTCGAGATAGCTGTCACATGACCTCTTAACGGGCAGCTCTGATTGGCTCATAGTTACAGCAGGCATACTGGCCCTCCCAGGAGTGGTTTCCCTAGAAAAAGAAAAATTGTTACCTCAGAAAACATGTCACGTACATTAGAAGCCAGGGACTTAGCCAGGACCCATCCAGTTTGTCTTTTGGACAGGCAGTTTCTTGAAAAAACTCCTTTTTGGACAGACAAAAATTTCTATGAAGAATTCTCAATTTTGGCTTTTTTGGGGTAGCCAAATGTTTTCCTAACAAATCATCTTCTAGGACATAGCTGAAGTGTAAATTGCAATTTTGGACACAATGGGCTATTAAATGTAGTTGGTATATAATTGAATAGCTAAATCTGGATGGGCAGAAATTTTGGAATTGCTGTTAAATAGACAGGCATTCTTAAAATCCTGGCTAAGACTCTGTTAGAAGCCACATCATGAAGACAAAGTGTTAAAATGAAATGATAGAAAGGTATGTGATCAATAGTTTTAAGATATTATATATAATAATTTATAAGCTCTTGGACTGGTACTTATTTTGCTTACAGCATCTATTTGTTCCATCAGAGTTTAAATAAATCTTTAAATATAATGAACTACACAATGTGTTACAAGTTTATATTTGCAGTTTTGCCTGCAGTTTCTAAATACTGCATGTTTGTCAGGGGAGCTGAGAGCGCTAGGCACAGATTGGTCAACCACAAACGATGCAGAGGTTTTCAGTGTTAGTTTTGCTGTGAAGGTCGGCTGATCAATCAGAATGGTATGAAAATCAGAAGAGAGGAGGCCTCGTAAACTACACACGTCACGCTGACGTCAGTCTGACGACGGGGCCTGATGAATGATAGAGGAGCACCAATTTAACACGCCAGGGAAGGCTCTCCTCAACACACAGACCTTGAGTGCGGCTGTGAAAAATCAAAATTTACTACTGACAGAAAAAGCGCATTATGAATAATGTAGATAGCAATTATACTTTCTTATTATATCATCAGTGAATTTGATCAAAGTTGTCCAAACAACGACAATTCATTAGCTCTTATTATTTATGCTTAATTTTACTTAGTTTTTTCTTTATTTTTAAATCATTTTATTCAGTTGTGCATGGTATTAAAATCACGATACATATGTATATATTATGAAATTAGTATGTATTAAGCTTTTTATCACATAATTTTGTGATAACACATGTAAGAAACAATGAAAAGTAAAGGCAAATACAAAAGTAAAGAGACAATGAGAAAAATAAAGTTATAATAATAGTATCAGGTGTTTTTTTTCTTATACCCGAAGAATCTTAGCAATAAAGACTAGGACACAATCTTGTCTTGTTATTTATTATAAGTTTTTGATAAATTACACAAAAGTATACAAAACTATTCTTACCCCCATAATTTCTGTGCACCAACAATATCTTTTAACTTGCTTCTGACTGTAAAAGAGAGGTATATGAAAAGATAAAGACATACATATCTGTCTACTACAAGAATATAAAACATGACAATTACCATTAGATACATGTACAAATTCAGAAAAAATAATCAATAATCAATAAGACAAACTTTAAAAAATGTTATAATATACAAAAGAGTAACACATATTTGGAATATAAAATGAATGTTATTTCCATGAAAATGTGCATGTATGACCAAATGAAATAACATATCCACTTAGGTATATCTGCAGACTCAAAACACTAATATTCTAAGTACTCTAATCAACATCAAAATGTTTTCCATAAGGTATACTGCTACGTTTTATATTAAAAACTTACCTTCTTTAATTGTTGGTATTTCACCACTTGAACTAAAAAACCGACAACAATACGGTCTGAAGATAGAAGCCCTTTAAAGAAAAGATAAGAAAAGTTAGTGTATCAAGGGAGTAGGAAACTAAAGTAGATTGTCACCATTTGCGTGGAATGTCATTACATTAAAACCTTAGATGAAGAAAAACGTGGATTGGTCACCTCAGACCTATTACCATAGGGCCCATTGTGAAGCCCTGGACACACATAATCTAGCTAAGAACACGCCTCTTGAGGGGTTCTTGTGAACACCTAGGCTGGGAGTTGTGCCGAGGCTGCCAAGCAAGATCTGCTGGTTGCTTATCCGATGATCGACATTCATGATTAAAACACACAAAATACAGATAGTTTTGTTGGTTTAATCTTGGATGAAAAAAAGAATGGATATGTACCGAGAAACCAATTACTATATGCCCTATAGTGAAGAGCTGGACCCGTGCCAGGAGTACCAGATATGGCATCAGCGCGAGGTCACGTGGGAGCAAGGACCAATCAGGGCTCTCGTATCGATTACATTACAGAGAAACCTTATATCCACCATCAGCAGGGGATGCGCAGAGAACCAATTATGGGCTTTGAGCAGCTATTAGTCGACACTAATTGAGGCTAGCTTGTTCAGGTTGACCGGCTGGTTTCGAATCCACTTATGTTTGGTCATCTATGGTTTAATTATTTATTCATCAAAAATGTTAGGAATTGACATAAGAAATTCACATCAACTATCTGAGAGTATCAGATAAATCTAAGACAAGGGCAATCATGTACATCATCTAATGAATGAAGTTGGAATATGTACACATGTAGCTTTACATACTGAACATTCACAATTCACCCTGACTGCTCTGACAGGGCCACTGCCCACTTTCTTGACAGAAATACTCTGACTGGGCGATAATTAAGAGTCAAGTCAACAAACACTGTTTACATAAAGATTCATTGAAAGAAGTGGACCAGTGTGTCCTATATAAGTTAAACAAACATTCAATCGTTTATAACTATATGATTTCGGGCTTATTATAACAGAAAACAACCGGATTACCTCCCAATTATTGCACTTGCCATCCTTGTTGATGTTGACAGCGGCACCTAGCGGTAAAAACTTAAACCTTTACCCAAATCCCAGCCTCGTTTTCAAATCAAGATGTCAGCGCCCATGAAGTAATCATGCCTATGTTCAATTTCGGAATTAAATTGTTAGATTTCATTAATACTGTTTCCCATGCTTGATTGACAATGGCAAGATTCACTTTGTTTCGATGTTCAGTTATCTTTAAAAGGCATGCCTTCGGCCAAGTGCTTAAGGTGCCCCCTGTAACATTGAATTTCACTCCATCTTCCCCAAGTTCCTGTTGTTTACTGTCAATCCTGAATGGCAATGACAGGTATCAGAAAAGGTACTCATCGACGAAACCATACTTCATCACCACACCGATATTCTATGTTAATGCTGGTAAGTTGTGCAACTGGACATCTTCAGAGATTAGATGTTGGTGCTTTTCATCTAGCCATACGTAAAGGGCCAGAGTGTGGTGGGGGGGGGGGGGGGGGGGGGGGGGGGGGGCAGGGTCTTAGCCAGGAATTAGAAACTTGGTGCCTAAAATTGACCATTGTAAAATTTTTGGGTGTTCAAATTTTTAAGGGGGACCACAATATAGTCAGATTTCTACGATAAATATGTTTTTATTTATCAAAATAAGGCATGATATCCTTGTACAAGGTCATGGGAATTATATGACAATGAAATACTTCAATTATATGCTTGAGATTGACATTTTAAGAAATGTTTGTTTTAAGGGTTTGGGTGTCCAAAAAGACACCCAGACGCCATGCTAGCTAAGACCATGGGGGGGGGATAAGATGAAGCGGGGGGGGGGGGGGGGATTACCATGCAATCTCATTAGGCACCTGCAGTGTAATAAGTGCACTATATGGATTAAGATCCGCCGCTGAGCATTGGTGCAGATTTAAAGCTGAGACATAGGTGTTTGGTGCAAAAGCTGAGGCCGCCAAGGCCGAAGCTTTGCAACAAACACCTACGGCTTAATTTCAGAGAATTTACGGTAGACTTTTTTTTTGCAGCACCTCATATAGGGCATCTGTACTCAGCGCTGCTAGCAGATGTGACAGCCAGGTGGCGATCTCTACATGGTCAGCAAATAGCCTTTACCACCGGAACAGATGAGCATGGACTAAAGGTATTGTTAAAGTTCATTTTATTCTGTCAGACAGAATTGTATTCTGTTAGACAGAAACCAGTGAAACCCCATGTGAGTAACTGATAAGGTGCAAAGTGGCCGTGCTATGCTCCTTTAATACGGAGTCGATCTTTCCCCATGCCACTCTCATGACAGGCCTATATACGCTGTCGTAGACACAGAAGTTGGGTCACAACAATTCAAACCGCTCGTAGTGCCGAGTCTGGTCAGGACTGCATAATGAATAGTGAATATTTGCAATTCATAAATGAATTATGAAATTCCTTATTCATTTATCAATATTCAATATCAATTATGAATATTCAAAAAATGTCTTTTTTGTCCACTTGTACATGCCATATTGGTCACCACATACCATCAAATTCAAATAATGAGTGCAGAAGTGGTAAAGAGAGACAGATAACCAGTTTGCACAAAAATAGGCAACAAAATATTTGAATTTTTTTTCTGCTGTTTTTGGAAAAACGGTGGAGAAAAAAAATTTAAAAAAAGAATTTCTGCTGTTTTTGGAAAAACGGTGGAGAAAAAAAAATAAAAAAAATTCTGCTTTTTTTTGGAAAAACGGTGGAGAAAAAAAATTTGAATTTCTTTTTCTGCCGTTCACACTTGCACCATCGTACAATTCAGATATGTATTCGCATGAACTTACATTAACTAATTAAGAACAATTGTGTAAAACACTCACTTAACTATAATTGTATGTCATCTTTTGCCTTTTATTCGAATGTATTTATTTATTCATCTATTTATTCATTCATTCATCATTTATTTATTTATTTATTTATTTATTTTTATTTATTAGTTTACATATTTATTTATTTATGTATTTATTCATTTATTTGTTTATTCATTCATGTATTCATTTATTTATTCATTTATTTATTTATACATTTATTCATTTATCTATACATTTATTTATTTTTGAGCAACAAGAACTCATATGGTAGTACTCTCAAATCAGGATGAGCACTAACTGGAGTTATCACTTCTTTTGTACAAATTCTCCACATACAATTGTGTAGTCGTTTACCCTCTACTTTTTATTCTTCTATTTTTAGATTCAGCAGGCTGCAGCTACACACAAAACTCATCCTCAGGACTATTGTGATAGGATCTCAGAAAATTACAAGGTAAATACCATTTTTTGCTTGCACAGCCAAACCTACTAAGGAGGGCCACTGATTGAAATACTCAAATATGCTCTATGAAAATAATTTGTTTTGACTAACTAGTGAACTGGTTTGACTTTGCATACAATGAAAATGGGCTTAACCAAGCCGGGAGACAATTTGGAGACCAGATTTTTGTTAAAATGATACCCTGTTTATTTTGTAAGATTTTTTGTATTTGTTAAATACAAAGGAATTATTTCAAGAGTTTCACTCATGCAAGACAATAGGTACATTGAACTATGTAAAGAAGCAAACTTTATCTTGCTTTATTAATATAAAGGGTTGTTATGATTATTCTTGTAAACTAGGTAACTGACTTATGATCCCCAAAATAATAAATCCTCAATTTTGACCCCTATGTCTGAATCCTGTGTAAGACCCGTCATCAGAGGTAATTTGCTACAGCACAAGCCTTTTTTATATCAACATTTTTCTTTTTTACGCCTCCAAGATGTTTAATTAAACAATATATATGCAGTGTTCATGTAGGACCTGTGAAATAAAATTAAAATATGCAATAGCATTTTTATCATATCATGAATGATAAAAACCCACTGAAAACCTGTTTTTTCTTCATTTCTTCATAACAAATACTTGATGCTATAAGAATATTAAAAGTTTAATTCATATTTTCAGTCACTATTTGAACAGACAAATGTAAGACATACAGATTTTGTCCGCACCACAGAGAAACGCCATAAAGATGCAGTCAAGATATTTTGGGTAAGTGTGATTAATCTAATGATAAAAATTCAGTAGATAACTACTTCGATAGTGCTTCTCCGAAAAGAAGTATTGATAGAAATTTCCTTGGTGATTATCAGTTGGCTATAAAGGACTTAATGAAATATTGCAACACACTCAAAAGTTTCAAAACTTTGCAACCCACGGATAAAGTTTCTAAATGATGCAACTGGCTAAAGGGTGATGATGGTGAGAGTGAATTGTTGAATGTTTATGTCCTAAGATCATATTTTCAGAATAAGCTTGTGGAGAAGGGTTTTCATGGGGATGATGAAGATGATAATGGTGAATTGTTGAATGTTTGTGTTTTACATTCATATTTTCAGAATAAGCTTGTGGAGAGGGGTTTTATCTAC
Source organism: Maea johnstoni (assembly GCA_963942565.1). Taxonomy (NCBI): domain Eukaryota; kingdom Metazoa; phylum Annelida; class Polychaeta; order Spionida; family Magelonidae; genus Maea; species Maea johnstoni. The sequence goes on from OZ012698.1 coordinate 2,006,004, forward strand.
CAAGGCAGCTACGAGGGCTGGTACTGTACGCCTGATGAGAGCTTCCTCACCTCGGAACAGGTCACACAGAGCACAGACAGTGACGGCAACACTCTCACTGTAAGTACATACATAATACCGTAAATACTCAGAATAAGCTTGTGGAGAGGGGTTTTATCTACCAAGGCAGCTATGAGGGCTGGTACTGTATGCCTGATGAGAGCTTCCTCACCTCAGAGCAGGTCACACAGAGCACAGACAGTGGCGGCAACACTCTGACTGTAAGTACATACATAATACCGTAAATACTCAGGAATTTGGGACACTTTTTGATAATTACAATTTTGATTGGTTTAGGGTGGCCCATGTTTTCTGAAAATACCTTATTGTATCAACAAGATAAACAGCTTTCCCATGAATTACTTAACAAAAAAATTATAGTGGCCCCAAATTTTTAGGGTGGTCTATATTTCCAAGAATTTACGGTGAATTTACTGATCTTACAAGAAAATTTACAGAAGTTCATGTGAAAAGGTTGTGAGACTACAGATTTTTTATAGCCCATTCACATCTGTAGTCTGACAAATTTCAATAGATCAATAATAAAGCAATATGTGAAAATGATTTGAAGAAGTATTGTATTCGATACAATACCAAATACTGATATTTAATGGAAAAAGTATTGTATTGTAAAAAAAAATAATGTATTGTGTTGCCTAGAACACAGCTCTTCTTCTTTCAATGATTCTTTTATCAAAGCCCAACTTTTCCCCCTAGTTTTATTGATAGATTTTTGCTTTATAGTAATATGTAATTACCCATTGATTAAGAGCACCAAGAAATATGAATAATGTTATAGAAATAGTAAATAATTGAATTTTGTACTCGGAGTAAGTAAATAAATAAATGAATTTTGAAATATGAACATAGTTATAGAAATAGTAAATAACTGAATTTTGAACTCTGAATAATGTTATCAAAAAAGTTAATAATTGAATTTTGAATCATAAACATAGAGAAATAGTAGATAATTAAATTTCGAACTCTGAATAATGTTATGGAAAAAGTAAATAATTGAATTTTAAAATATGAACATAAGTATAGAAATAGATAATTGAATTTTGATTTGAACTTTGAATAATGTGAATTAAATAGTTAATAATTGGATTTTGAAATATGAATAATATCAAATAAATCGTAATTGATTGAATTTTGCTTTTGACTTTTGAGGTTTCAGCAGAGAGTGGACATCCCGTCGAGTGGACGTCGGAAGAGAACTACATGTTTCGGCTTTCCCAGCTGGCCCCGCAGCTTTCTGATTGGTTGAGAGGCGACGTGATCAAGCCAAGAAAGTTCGGGAAAATTGTGGAACACTGGTTGGCAGAGGGACTTCCCGATCTGTCTGTGTCGAGGCAGAGAAACAGACTCCAGTGGGGAATACCTGTGCCAGGTGATGATACACAAACAGTAAGTCACAATTATATACAGTACAGGGCTCGAAATTAGGGGGTGCCGGGAGCCGAGGGCTCCCTCGAATGCTCCTGCGGCTCCCTCGAATGCTCCTGCGGCTCCCTCGAATGCTCCTGCGGCTCCCTTGAATGCTCCTGCGGCTCCCTTGAATGCTCCTGCGGCTCCCTTGAATGCTCCTGCGGCTCCCTTGAATGCTCCTGCGGCTCCCTCGAATGCTCCTGCGGCTCCCTTGAATGCTCCTGCGGCTCCCTTGAATGCTCCTGCGGCTCCCTTGAATGCTCCTGCGGCTCCCTTGAATGCTCCTGCGGCTCCCTTGAATGCTCCTGCGGCTCCCTTGAATGCTCCTGCGGCTCACTTGAATGCTCCTGCGGCTCCCTCGAATGCTCCTGCGGCTCCCTCGAATGCTCCTGCGGCTCCCTCGAATGCTCCTGCGGCTCCCTCGAATGCTCCTGCGGCTCCCTTGAATGCTCCTGCGGCTCCCTTGAATGCTCCTGCGGCTCCCTTGAATGCTCCTGCGGCTCCCTTGAATGCTCCTGCGGCTCCCTTGAATGCTCCTGCGGCTCCCTCGAATGCTCCTGCGGCTCCCTCGAATGCTCCTGCGGCTCCCTTGAATGCTCCTGCGGCTCCCTCGAATGCTGCTGCGGCTCCCTTGAATGCTCCTGCGGCTCCCTCGAATGCTCCTGCGGCTCCCTTGAATGCTCCTGCGGCTCCCTTGAATGCTCCTGCGGCTCCCTTGAATGCTCCTGCGGCTCCCTCGAATGCTCCTGCGGCTCCCTTGAATGCTCCTGCGGCTCCCTCGAATGCTCCTGCGGCTCCCTTGAATGCTCCTGCGGCTCCCTTGAATGCTCCTGCGGCTCCCTTGAATGCTCCTGCGGCTCCCTTGAATGCTCCTGCGGCTCCCTTGAATGCTCCTGTGGCTCCCTCGAATGCTCCTGCGGCTCCCTTGAATGCTTCTGCGGCTCCCTTGAATGCTCCTGCGGCTCCCTCGAATGCTCCTGCGGCTCACTTGAATGCTCCTGCGGCTCCCTTGAATGCTCCTGCGGCTCCCTCGAATGCTCCTGCGGCTCCCTTGAATGCTCCTGCGGCTCCCTCGAATGCTCCTGCGGCTCCCTTGAATGCTCCTGCGGCTCCCTTGAATGCTCCTGCGGCTCCCTTGAATGCTCCAGCGGTTCCCTCAAATTTCTGCAGGGAGCCCAAATATGTACTGTTTGACATACAGAATACTTTTATGAAGCTCATGAAGATGCAATTGGGCTCCCTGGAAAAAAAATATTATATGCAGCAAGTTGAGAAAGTTTTGGAAGATGATGGAATGCTGGTTGGCAGAGGGACTTCCTGATCTGTCTGTGTCTAGACAGAGAAACAGACTGCAGTGGGGCATACCTGTACCGGGCTATGATACACAAACAGTGTCACACTTATATGCAGTGTAGCTTGTATCAAATGTATGGTTTTAGTAAGAATGTAGTAATGATATGATGAAATAATGATGGACTCATAAAATGTGCACCTCTGACTCTCTACCTGACTAGTGGAAATACATGCACTAATAGCTCACAGTATTATCTGTGATAAGATCATATAACCAGAAGTTCCTCTAGATAAATTGTCTGGATTTCACTTTATTTCCAGATCTACGTTTGGCTGGATGCCTTGGTGAACTATCTCACTGTAGGAGGCTACCCTCAACCAGACTTCCTATGGCCTGCTGACTGCCATGTGGTGGGAAAAGACATACTAAAGTAAGATAAAGGCACTTCATGCATATAATATTATCATATTGGTCCTTAGTCACTCATATAAGGCCTAAAAAAAGTTGTTTGTTTCCTGTAACCCTACCCTAACAAGTTTTTATCCAAAAAAATCCCTACCCTAAAATTTCCCAATCAATGAAAAACATGCATAAAACACACATTTTTGAGCAAAAAAATAATGCAAAAAAATATTTTTTACCAACCTACCTTATCTATTTTTTTTCGGACCGTTACAGAAAACAAACAATTTCTTTTTTTAGGCCTAAGTAGTGTTTGGCCGATCATTGATTATAATCAATGCTTACTCGGCTGCCTCTTTTTCACTGATTTAATCTATCAATCACGAAACTTACAATCGATAATAATCGGAAAAGGTGACACCTAGCGATGAAAAATATAACTAAATGGCCGTCAAGTTGTCAGCTTTCTTGCTATGAAACAAAGCTCCAAAAACACTTCATGCTTCAAAATGAAGTTTAGAGTGAGTGCCAATAGCAAGCAATTATCAGAGACTATCACTTAGTTTTGCGTTCTAGACCTCTAGTACCCAATTACTGAAAAGTGCTATGAACCAATTATGATCGCTAATCGATCGGTTGGCTACAACTGATTATCGATCATGAAATTGCAACCGATTCCCAACCCTACCTATAAGATTACTAATTGTCATGTGGTGGGAAAGGACATGCTTAAGTAAGATATGGACACTTACTGCGTGTATTATACATTCGTTCTTGGTCATCCTTATAAGATTACCAAATACCACCTTGCAGAAAAAAGAAAAAGTGAAAATGTCAAAATTTGTCCATTGTTTTTGTAGGTTTCATGCAATCTACTGGCCTGCGTTTTTACTGGCTGCAGGATTGGATCCTCCGTCTTCTATTCTCTGCCACTCGCACTGGACTGTAGACGGTCAAAAGGTACGGGAATGGCAAATACTTTACTCATGCATGCCTTTTATTCTCTCCATCACTTAGGCTACTTTTGTTCAAAGCACAAGGATGCAAAGATTTTTGAAAACCGTCTAAAACTTGTCATGTTAGTATTCATTGGAGAGTTCTCACTGAGGCCTAGAAAAAAGATGTTTGGTTCCTATTACCCTACCCTACCTAGATTTTATCCCCTACCCTAATGTTTTTTTGCTTATCCTACTGAAAAATGAACTGTTTTTACCCAAAAATAGCCTCGCCGTCCTAAATATCAATTCTCCAACCATTAAATTATCAATTTCTGGATGAACAGAAGCACAAGTGCTGCATATAAAGACAATTCCAACAAGGCAAACTTTTATTGAAGCCATCCAACTACAGGGAATCGTGTGAGTTAAAGAATTAAAGTAATAAAAAAAAATAAGAAAATGAAATCCCTACCTACCCTACCTATATTTTTTAGGACGTAATAGGAACCAAACACTTTTTTTTGGGCCTGAGTACTCACAGATGAGTGTCCATGTGCCAGGGTTTCAGTCATTTTTCAGGGGTGTTTTGCATCATTTTGTATTGGCCAAATTAGCCATCAGCAGCATAAGGGTTTACTCATTCATGCTGAGAGCTAGTTTCCCTGAGAATATTGTTTGAAAGTATGATGATTTTGAAACTTAACTCAGGAAGGAAGGTTAGTCATTGTTACTTATATTCTGATTCACATATACTGTAGATTCACAAAAGATTGTGTAGAGTAAATTTTGCGAATTTACAGAAAATCGATTTTTGCGTTTTTTAATTTCGCGAATTGGCCGCAACATGGAGTGCCAGCTATACACTTTAAGTGGCAGCGCCTATAATTGCGAATTCTAATTTTGCGTCCGAGGCTAAACACAAAAACTTTTCCGAATTTACAGTAGCCTCTAAGTTTCTTTGGAAAAGTGTTTTTGTAAGAAAGATGCATACACATTGATTAACCCATTCATGCTTGCCGCGAACCAATTTCAACCAAAGCAACTTGACAATTTTGGTGAAATCTTTCAGGCACAAGCCAGACTGGGAAACTAATGCATTATATACAATAATTAAATTTTTCAATGTATAAAATGAGCATATTACGTAGACTAAAAACAAACAAGTATCCCAAAACTCTTGGTATCACTAACAAAAGTTTTGAGATCATAGCATGGTTGAAACTGTTATGGGTTCAAATCTGACCTTAGACGAATTCTTATATTTTCAGATGTCCAAAAGCAAAGGCAATGTGGTGGACCCATTTGATCGCATCAGCCGTTACAGCTCCGATGGCCTTCGCTACTTTTTATTGCGAGAGGGAGTTCCACATTCAGATGGCAGTAAGTTTCTGGACCATACACACTTTTTAAATTAACCCTTTCATGCCTATAGCAGCCACAAACAACCTGATTTTTTGATGATAGTTTATGAAAGCAATTTCTAAAAAAAAGTGCTAACCCTTCCAAAGTTGAGGCTACTTTCGTCCAAAGCACAAGGATGCAAAGATTTTTGAAAATCAACTAAACCCTGTCATGTTGGTATTCATTCTATCGCTGAGCTGAGTACTCTCAGAAGAATACCCATGTGCCAGGGTTTCCGTCATTTTCAGGTTTTTTGCATCATTTTGTTTTGGTCAAATTAATGGTTAATCAACCTGATTTTTTTGATGATATAAATCTTATGAAAGCAATTTCTGAATAAAGTGCTAATCAGAACTAAACCGAGATCTCTCCTTTAAATAATTTCAAATAGTATACTTTATTACCATGTTATTTCCGAAAATGTCAAAGATCTTGAAACTCAAAAAAAGATTTAGTGGTTAATAAATTAACATGCATATTTGTTCATTTCTTTCAGATTACAGTGATAAAAAGGTGGTTGAGTGTTTGAACAGTGAGCTTGGCAACACCCTAGGAAACTTGCTGAGTCGATGTACTGGTCGAGCGCTGAATCCCGAAGCCATCTTCCCTTCTATGTGTCATGACATATTCCAGGACAGAGCCAACCAGGAGGACCAACAAATGATACAGGATCTCAAACAACTGCCAGGTTAGTACATTCTTATCTCAACAGTGTTCCACATTTGTGATAGCCCGCTTGCCCTGGGCTAGTTGTTGCCACCAAACTAGGCTGCCGGGCAAGTGAAACACGAGTAAGATTGGCCCTGTGGGGCTAGTCATCATCTAAACAGGTACAACCAAAAACTTTATGTAGTTAACCCATTTACACTCAGAGCGGCCAAAAGAGGCCTGACGATTTTGGAAATATTTTCCTTACAAAAGCACTTTTTTGAAAACATTTGAAGGAGAAATGTTGATCAGAAGATAAACAACAACTCTCCTTGAAATATTTCGCAAACTTTCGCTTTATTCACAAGTTATTTCCAAAAGTATGAAAGTAGCAGACGATACTTCTAGAGGAACTCTTGAGTGTGAATAGGTTAAGTGGAGGAAACAAAAAATGCTGCTACAGGTGGGTACACTTTTTTTTATTTTTTTTTTATAAAGGGTGGCTCAAACATGTAGGAAGGAGAGCTTTTTTGTATATGCAGACGACACAGATAGCATGAACGATGATATGAAATGAATATGAAACTCTTCAAAGTAATCTCTCCCAATAATTGGGCGACAGACAATAAAGAGTAAGAAATGAAGGTTTTCGGTGGTTGCCCCAGTTTATAGAGGAATCGAACCCCTACTCGCCCCGGCTTGGGATTGAACTCTGGACCCCATGCCTCCCAGCACTCAGGCCGGCAATGTTGCCACTGTACCATTGAGTCTGGTCAGGTGGGTACACTTGCAACTGAGGCCGATGAGAAGCCATCTCGTTGGAGTGGCAATTTTTTGGTCATGCCTTTAAAAAGTTTGGGTAGGGCTAGTGCAACTTTTGGTAGGGCTAGTGAATATGAAAGGGTGCTATCCCTGTCAGACTAGTAAGAATTCCAAATGTTGAAACCTGGGGCCGGTTGCACCAACGTGACTCAGGCTTAAACTTAGGCTCAAGGCTCAACTTGATTGTCTACAACAATAGATGCTATTGTTGTAGACAATCAAGTTGAGACTTGAGTCTGAGTTTGAGCCTGAGTCACGTTGGTGCAACTGGCCCCTGCTCAATAACAGGGGGGGAGGGGACTATAAACCCCAATAGCCATGTGACTAAAGCACTACACCTGCGTAATCTTGCTTCCATGTCAGATCCAGATACAAAGTTGGCTAGTACAGCACTTGGTATGTGAGGCTAATAACTGGCGAATAGCAGTGTAGCTTGTATCCAGAAAGACTCAATTCAAGAGGTGAAATTTTGGATTGAAGGTGTATTTCCTTTGGTAGGACACGCAAATTTGTGTGGAGACATAGCCCCCACGCCCGCAAGTCAGTTGGAGAAGAAATATATCTATCTCATTAAACTCTACAAACAATAGCTGATCAAGTCTTAGCATGGTAGAAAAAATGGTGATAAATGAAATCCAAAGAAAATCATTACAAATTTAAATATTTCAGCCGTTACACAGTACATTCAGTGAATCTTTTTTCATCATGCTTTATTTCAGGAGTGGTGGACCAGCATTACAGGAACTACGAGACTTACCGCGCAATAGACGCCATCATGGCCCAGCTGAGACAAACCAATGCATTCGTGCAGCACCACAAACCGTGGGAGCTCAAAAATGAAACGGGAATCAATAAAGAATGGCTCAGGACAATTATTTCTATTACCATGGAGACACTCAGAGTCTGTGGAATTTTACTGCAGCCTGTTATTCCAAATATGGCAGATTCGTTACTCACTAAATTGAGTGTGTCACGGTTGGAACGGGACTGGAATAGTGCGCAGAATGTATGTGATAATGCATATGCTAATAGGAAGTTGAATATGGATGTTTCAAATGTGTTATTTCCTCGAATAAAATAGTTTTACTGCAACCTATTATTTCGATTATGGTCGATTCGTTACTCACTAAATTGAGTGTGTCACGGTTGGAATGGGACTGGAAAGGTGTGCAGAATGTATGTGATAATGCATATGCTAATAGGAAGTTCAATATGGATGTTTCAAATGTGTTATTTCCACGGATAAAATAGTTTCTTTGACATCACATACCTGTATTTATACAGATTTCTCAGATGTAGGAGCATCCTCGTATGCTGATGTGACAAATTGCCAAATAAACATATTTACACTTGAGAAATACATCATGTTTTAAATTGGGCAGGATTATCAATGTAATAATTATATCTCTGAAGACCTATCTTTGTTTTCTTTGCAGTACTTGCTAAAGGTTTTATTATCATTGATATTAGAGTAAATAACACGTCAAATATCTCATCCTTCTGTTGGTTAAATATGTATTGATTGATACACAAAAAACATTTCTTTAGTTATGAATCACTCGCTGTAGTCTATCTGACTCGAGTTAGGCAAACACTTTTTCCACTTTTTGGTGACAAAACATTCGAATTTGGCATCCAAACTTGGCAAACCTCTTCGGAGCACTAATACGTGTATGCATAGACATCATTTTTGTCTCAATTCCGCAAAATATTGATTTTACTCATTAGGTCCCATTGTAAAATTTGCCCATTGGCAACAATTGCCAACAATACAAACATGCGAGATAGTATTGTTGGCAATGGGCAAATTTCACAATGGGACCTAATGAGCAAAATCAACATTTTGTGGAGTTGAGACAAAAAGTAAGCTTATACATACACGTAGTAGTGATCCAAAGAGGTTTGCAAAGTTTCAATGGAAAATTCAAACGTTTTGTCACAAAAAAGTGGAAAAAGCGGTTTCCAAACTTGAGTCAGACAGACTTCAGTAGTTTTTATCCCAAGATCACTTACTAACCTGTTCCTACTCGGTTAGTAATTAGTATTTAAGTTAGAAACATCATTTGGCTGCAGTTTGGTTTGACCATACAAAGACAAATTAGTCTTCCTTCCAGATAAAGCATTTCTTTTTTTTGCTGAACATTTTTATTGACTCCAAGTACAAATATTTTAGAGCTAGATGAAGCAGGACCTGTTTCCTATTTTATTCATTATGCCATCTTTTTCCCCCATAATAATGGAATACACTTAGACAACCAATATTTTATTCAAAATCATTTTATTGCATAAAATTAACATCAAAAATAAATGAAATGCACATAGACATAAACATGTATAAAACATAAAGAAGATTGAACATTGAGACTGATTTCTTGTTTTAAATTTCTACAAACGGAATGATTACTCACATAGGCAACAAAACTAGGTTTTGTATGGAATATTTATCTAATAGGAATAGATAGTCCTGATATAACAAAAAAAAATTGTGACATATGAGACAGAGACCTTGTATATTGTGAAGATGCTGTATAGAGTATAAAGGGAAATTTAAATAACAATCCTGTACAAATTATACGTTTCACTTTACAAACATATACTTGTAAAACTTTATATCAAATTTTCTGTGTAAGGAATCAGAAATACGTTCTTACAAAATTAAAGTCAGTTGTAGTGAAAATTAGAACACAGAAAAACTGCAGTATGTGTTGTGTGTTGTGTAACACAATGTATCAAAACTTGTAGGAATGATCACCATCATATTTTCTAGATCTATTTTGCAATATTTTATCTTAAATTTTTTTGATGTGTGGGCAGAAAGTTTCATGTAAGGAAATTTGTGAGGGTAAAGAATATCTGAATATTATAGTAAAACTTTAGTATATAAATTTATTAAAAAAAAAACATCAAATAAGTAATGCCAATAAATTTTTATGGGATAGAATATTGAAGTTCACTTCCATGGCCATGTGTTATTATATAAATATGATCGAAAAATGTGTTGATGCAAATGGATCTGTTTAGCATAAGGTTTGTATCATGATTGTAATACTTTTCTAATACATTAGATGTCAGGTAGATTTAAACCATCCATTGTAGTAGAGAAACAGATAAATTCGGCACAAAAGCAGTCCACCAATAGAGCTGTTTAAAAGGCCAAACAACCTCATCATCAGAAATGAAAAATATACCTGGAGATATGTCTGAATTATAACAAATGCTTGAAACCCCATGTTACCTATTGAATTAAGTTCAAATTTATATGCAAGTTCTTTTAAATATCAATTTAAACTGTGATGATTAAAAAAAAAAGAATATTGCCAAAAGATGAAAAAGGCTGGTTTCAGATGTCGCTGATCCTACGACGAGAGATTTGAGTGAAAAAAACGACCGCTTGAAAAACTATATATATAAATATATATATATATATATATATATATATATATATATATATATATATATATATATATATATATATATATATATATATATATACATATTGAATGAAGCCCATATTTTAAATAGATCGTGCAAAAAGTTATAAGAAAAAAATGGAATGACTATTGCCAAACATAGGAAGCACTTAAAGATGACTGGGCCAATAAAGAGAGATGATAGTTCTGGGTCTGAAAATTTGGTTGGGATGCAAAGTTATGCAAAATCAGTTCAAACAACTGCTTTTTAAGGAAAAAAAGAAGAATGGATACAAATGCCAAACATAAAAAGCGAACAGATGGTCCGGATGACTAGATTGATGTTGAAATGATGAGAGTTATTATGGCCTTTATTATCTACAACTTCTTTATATGACTTCCCATGTATCCATGGGTTGCTCTTCAGAGCAGGTGTCCGTAAGTTGATTTCTTACATCCCAGGATTGTACGGTACTGCATGGCACGAAGGGGGAGGATGGGGATGAGGGATGATCTGTGACTTCCTGAGAATGTATGGCATTGCATGACGCAGAGGCAGAGAATGGGGACGAAGGCAGACCTGAGTCTTCCTGAGAATGTACGGTACTGCATGATGAGGAAGGTGAGTAGAGGGAGGAGGAGGAGACGATGGGGGAAGATAAGGAGGAGACATCAGGGTCCTCATCAGGGAAGAATGGAGTGCACCAGTTGAACTCCAGCAGGTCTGTAAGTGAGGAAGAGGTAGGGGCGATGTTTCCGCTGCTGCTTCCTGCGCTGCTGCTGCTCTCGCAGGAGCTGTTGCTGGCACTGCTCTGGACGCTCACCCCAGCCTCAGCAGACTGTCCTCTCTTTAGGTATGGCTCAAATCTTAGCTGTCTGCAGGTGGCAGGTCTGCTGGTATATCCTTAAAGAAGAAAACACAAATGGTATAGAGTCAAGGACTTAGCCAGGACCCATCCAGCCTGTCCAAGGGACAGACTGTCTCCTGAAAACCTCCTTTTCTAACAGGCAAAGAATTCTTTGAAGAATATTCAATTTTGAATTCTTTCAGGAAATAGCTAGATCTTTCCTCACAAACCATCTTCTAGGACATAGCTGAAGTGCAAATTGCCTATTTTGACACAATAGGTTATTAAATCTAGTTGGTATGAGGATTTGAAGGAGCTGAGTAGCTCAATCAGGATGGGCAGAGCTTTTAGAATGTGAGAACCCATGTGTCAGGGTTTCAATCATTTTTCAGTTTTTTTTTTGCATCATTTTGTATTGTCCAAATTAGCCACTAGCATCATAAGGGTTAAAGGGAAACTTCAGGCATGATATGGTAAACTGAAACTGTTTCTTACTCGCATATACGAGGTGTCGCAGGTGTTTCTCAGCCATGTTTCTAGCATACTGCTCCACCAGGTGTGTGGCATACGTCTGGAACATCATACTCAGCAGGTGGTAGCAACCTGAAATTGGGTAAAGTGAAATCTCAGAGGTATGTACAGTTGGGCAAAAGTGTTTACATTTTCATAAATTCTCGGAAATTTAGACCACCCTTGGAATTTGGGCCACTATAATTATTTTGCAGAATAGTTATTGGGAAATATGGACCACCCTTGATTTATCACTGGTAGCTATTTCACAAAATATGGACAACTAATACTCTAATTCAAAAAAAACATGGGCCAACCTCAACACATAAAAGATAAATGTATCCATCGATTGCAGATATCTAGTGAAGATTAGATGCACCATCAGTCTTTCTGGCCAAATGTGGGAACATATATATCAAGTTTTCTACAATTTGTGAATTCTGCTGATTTCTCACCAAAAGATTCTGCATTCTCTAGGGTGATTTCTTTCATTACTGTTTCTGATACGTAGGACCACTTCAGAAGGAAATCTGCTGCAACTTTCTTGAAATCACAGCCATGTTTCTCTACCAGCTGAAAAGAGTTAAAATGATATCTTCATTATCAAGGGGGTTGCTTAAATTCAAGCCTATGATTTTTAGTATTAAATTGCAGTTTTTCCTAGATTTTTGGCCTACAAACAGCTAACTCACTACTGAATTACCCAATCTAGTGTACGTGCTGTGTGTATGGACATATATATATATTTTTTTTTAAATAGTTATAATTACACTTTGGAGAACACAAAAACAGGTTTGTAGAAACTTTATTGACTTAATCTGTATTTGTCTCATGCAAGAATATGAACTGGACTTTCTTAACATCTCTGCCATAGTCACAGATTAGATCATCATGTTAACAAAGTAAAACATAAAGTTTCTTTAAATTCAATTTCACAAAGACATTGATTTTATTACCATTCTTTGTGCGTAAGAACCTGTTTGATTTCATTTTACCTTCATCACAGAATGCTCTACAATAGTTCTTATCCAGTTCATGAACCTCTCTAAGCTACTCTGCTGCTCCAGAAGCTTGGAGAACTGGAGGAAATCTGAAAATAGAAAATATCAACTCAATCAAAAGTTCTAAGTGGTCGCCTTTGCCATTATGAAAAATACTTTGTATAAAACAAGGAGAAATCTGAAAATAGAAAATATCAACTCAATCAAAAGTTCTAAGTGGTTGCCTTTGCCATTATGAAAAATACTTTGTATAAAACAATGAGAAATCTGAAAATAGAAAATATCAACTCAATAAAAAGTTCTAAGCAATTGTCTTGGCTATTATGAAAGATACTTTGTATAAGACAATGAGAAAATTGAAGCTTTATTTTGATGGGGGTGTTTTAAAATATATTTTGGGTCATGATCTATCTACATGTATTTACTGCAGTTATACCTTTCTATTTTTAAAATGAGTTCAGAATGGCAAAGAAAAGATAACTCAATTTTATTTTGCAATGGCTCTGTAAGTAGTTTATAGAGTGAGATATTGAGGAGTTATTGTTTCAGTAACTGATTAGTGTACACAGGGACAATATTTATAATTTTTTGAACAAAAAATATGATCGCATAAATTTTAAAAATATGAGGACTAGATCTTTCATCATGAATGAAACATCCTAAATATTAAGACTTATTGTATTAAGATAATTCTCACATTTATTTGTTTAGATTCTTAGCATCTCAGTAGGCCAATTCTCTATTATCATTACATATAAAGTATTTTTACAGAAAAAGAACTTCCCACACTTATTGCATATTCAGATTGAGTTAGACAATGAGTCAGTTCCTACATTTGTTAAGTTTCCTGGCATCCCTGTCCACATTGCCAGACATAAGAGAAAGGCAGTGTTTGATGAGGTAGTCTGTGTCCAGTTGCTGCCAGTCAGAGTACATGGACTGTACCATATCACTGCAACTCAGCATAGAGCGGGTCGTACACGAGACGTGCGACACTTCAGTCAGGCAACGCAGGCAGCGGCTGTAGGACTTGGCAACTGAATGAAATAGAAGAGCAAAGATTAGAACAACATGCATGAGATGTGCGACAGAGAGGCACTGTAAACTGTGTTAATCTTGCATATATGAAATAATTAGACTTAATTATTTTTCTATTTTAGGGCATGTGTTCTGAGTGTTACTTAAATTTGATTCCACACTTTTGCTTAACATGCCTTGTTTGTTTGTTTCTGTTATCATCATTGATAAGAAAATTGCAGTTTACAGACCTTGTATCTTTATTTTCCTTAGTAGAGTTGGCAGATGCTTGAGAGCTTCTTGCTGTGAACTGATGATGTCTTTGGCCAAGGTACGGATAGATCGGCTCAATCTGTATCAGGAAGAAAGAACATACACTGCATATACTTTTCCGTTTCAAATTTCCTCGATCATCAGTGACGCACCACCATACATGACAATAATGCCTTAGACTACTCGGCCATCAGGATAGCCCCGAGAGTTGTTGGCAAAGAGCTTTTACATTAAGGAATGAAGTATGTAATACAAATTGGTAGTTGTAAAGGCTGCCACTAGGTTGACCACTGCTGGCTTATGAAACATCACTGCAATGTGGTGGGGTAGCATACAGTACAAGTATAGAGAGTATGTATGTGTGAATGAGGATTTTACGGCACACAAAGGCTATTTAGTGCCATGATTTTTTTCACCAAAAAGTGTCCCTTTGTGATTGTAAAAGTTATTGCTTTGTTATTGACAAAGAAAGGAAGAAAGAAGTAAAGGAGAGAAAATAAGAGCATAGCCTTCAGATCCAAAGAGGATCAAGGGATCTTTCAGAAGCATGGTATCCACAGACAGATCCATGTACATCTGCGTTATTCTATTTAGCTTGCAGAGTGCCACATCAGCTTTAGGTTGTATAGAGATGAGTAACAACTTTTCTAATACTCACGGCAGTGGTAGAGGATGCAGTAGATTTGGTATCAGCAGGTTGCAGACGGCTCTATAGAGCATAGTGTCACATAGCGCCACTAGGTTGACAGCCGCTGGTTCGTGGAACATTCCCGCGATGTGGTAAGGTAATATACGGTACAAGTAGGTATAGAGAGGAAAGATATATCTAATACTCACTGTAGTTGTAGAGGGTGCAGTAGGTTTGGTATCAGCAGGTTGCAGATGGCTCTATAGAGCATAGTGTCACATAGCGCCACTAGGTTGACAGCCGCTGGTTCGTGGAACATTCCCGCGATGTGGTAAGGTAATATACGGTACAAGTAAGTATAGAGAGGAAAGACATATGTAATACTCACTGTAATTGTAGAGGATGCAGTAGATTTGGTATCAGCAGGTTGCAGACGGCTCTATAGAGCATAGTGTCACACAGAGCCACTAGGTTGACAGCCGCTGGTTCTTGGAACATTCCTGCGATGTGGTAAGGTAGTATACGGTACAAGTAGGTATAGAGAGGAAAGATATATCTAATACTCACTGTAATTGTAGAGGATGCAGTAGATTTGGTATCAGCAGGTTGCAGATGGCCCTATAGAGCATAGTGTCACATAGCGCCACTAGGTTGACAGCCAATGGTTTGTGGAATATTCCCGCGATGTGGCAGGGCAGCATGCGCCAGAACTGCTCCACTGATTCCTTCACCTAGACAGTGAAATAGCATGCAGTATCAATAGACACTTAGAGGAGAAATCAAATTAATAAATCTAGGAGAGATTTTGACAAAATAAATGGGGGTTCAGTCACTTTACTTATTTTTCTACTTTTTAACGCATTCATGCGAACGGTTTAAAAGTTGAACACCACAAGATACTCTTTTATTCAATGCCATGACTATTCATCTATTTCTATTATACACATACCTTTCCAAAAATCAAAGTTTCAAGAAATTTCAAAGTGCATTTTGTTGACTCACATTGTTTAACCCAAAAAACCTTAATGGTCTTTGACTTTTGATGAGTATCCGTGGTCCGATGACCAGAAACAATACCCATTGTTTGTTTGTTTTGTTTTTTTCTAGTTGTATAATAAGTGAATTTCTCTTTTCACAAAACAGTAAGCAAAACATTATGGTGATATGCTTTAGCAAATGCCTGTGTTGGGAATGGGGATTTGAGCCAGTTGTGCCTTAATTGATAAGCTATCCAGAATATTTCAGGCCATTTCAGTGCTTACCTTTTGGAAGTTTTCTCTGGCAAGCGTCTCCAGAAGCCTTTGGTTATGCTGTTTGTACATCAACAGAAATACTGACATCTAAAAAGCAATAAATCAAACAACCAATGACTATTTTCGGACAATAAATTCCCATCGTTGTATTTTCCAACCTAGAAGAGGCATTTTGAAAACAAATCATTCTAAGTGATTTTGTCACCTCTAGTGGTTGTTTTTGTTCAATCTGGGAGGTATGTGTCACAATTAATAGAATACAAGCAGAATCGTATTTGTGGATTACACCAATTTAATCTATTTTGTTTCCAACGTGGTTACGGTTTTGAAAAAATATGTATTTTTTAATATGTGACCATTTTCTAAACATCTGAAAATTTTGATTAGATGCAGGCGCAAATTAAGTAAAAAGCTTCATTAATGTGTCAAATTTTACCCTTTCATGGTGAACTTCTCGAATCGGACTAGTGAAACTAAGCTACTTGTATAATCACATAAAAACACACGTTTGCGTTGGGGTATGAGGATCCAAATTTGTTTGTATACCTATTTTACTTTATGGCACATTCAATTGTACCACATGACTTAAGAAAAAACAACATTTGAGTTGGTGTATGAGGGTTCAGGGTTTTTTGTATACTCATGTAATTTTATGGCACACTTCAATTTCACCACATGACTATAATGAAAAAACAACAACATTTGTTTCAGGGTATGAGAGCTCATATATGTTTGTATCCAGGGACTTAGCCAGGACCCGTCCAGCCTGTCTTCTGGACAGGTATATTTATGAAAACCTCCTTTTTGGACTGGCAAAGGTTTCTAGGAAGAATTAAAATTCAACTTTGGCTTTTAGGGGGTAATAACTCTTCTAGGACATGGCTGGAGTGGAAAATGCTCTTTTTGACCAACCCTTTTTGATTCAATAGGCTATAAAAGGTATAAGGACTTGAAGTAGATTAGTAGCTAATTCTGGACAGGCAGAAATTTTTGAATTTCTGTTTTGGACAGGCATTTTTAAGACCCCGTTTGTATCCCCATTTTATTTTGAAAGCACACTTCAATTGCAGCACATGACTTACACTTTCCCTGATGCCCTGAGGAATAGCCAGGGAGCTGAGAGTGGGAAAGTCTGGGAGGAAACTGCCAGCCTGCCGCATGTTGACCCCAGAATCACAGCCAGCCCCACGGAGGAGAGCACTCTGGAACTGAGATAGGGGCAGAATGATTGAAATAACAACAACAACAACAACAACAACAATAGTGATGATGATGATGATGATGATGATGATGATGATGGTGATGATGGTAAGAATAAGAAGAACAACAACTAAGAAGAATAACATCAACACTAACAACAACAATGATAATGACAATGATAATAATAAGAGACAATTATAATCATAATAATAATAATAAATATATAATGATAATAAACATGTATTAATAACACTAATAATAATAATGATAGTGATGACACTACTAATACTTCTACTAATAATACTAATGACAACAATAACTATTAACTAACAACAAAAGACATGCAATTGTATCACATGCTCTACTAAAATGCATTCAAGTGAATATGAATATCTATTAATTGTTGTTTTTTATTGGCTCAAGCTCTTATTTTGTAAGTATGATAATGATATTAGACTATACTTTTTCACCCTTATGTAGCTGGTTGCTAATTTGGCCAATACAAAATGATGCAAAAAACCTAAAAAGAAATGACTAAAACCCTGGTACATGGGTACTCATCTCAGGGTACTCCCTGAGAGCTATCCAATGAATACTAACATGATAGGGTTATATGGTTTTCAATCATCTTTGTGTCCTTGTGTTATGGAAGAACGTAGCCTCAGCATTGGAAGGGTTAAGCAGAGACTTACCATTGTTCTTGAGCGACATGTCTTCTCTTGGTAGGGACTAAAGCTGAAAAAAACATGTAAATAATATCAAGAGTTGGATTTTTATTATCCAAAGTATCTTGCATGAAGAAAAGAATGAATATGTAGCGAGAGACCAATTACTATATGCGCTATAGTTAAGTGCTGGACTCATGCCAGGAGTACCAGATAAGGCATCAGCGCGAGGTCACGTGGGAACAAGGACCAATCAGGGCTTTCGCATCTATGACATTACTGAGAAACCTAATCTTGACCACCAGCTGGGGGTGCCCAGAGCACCAATTTTGGCCTATTAGCAGCTATTAGTTGACACTGGTTGAGGCTAGCATGTTCAGGTTGACCGGCTGGTTTCGAATCCACTTGTGTTTGGTCATCTAAGAAAGTATGCAGATAAAGGTAAAAAAGGGTGAAAAATCAGTCGGCCACCCACTAGCTAAAGGCAACCTTAAATCATGTTGGTTGACCTACAATTGAAATAAGGGGGCCCAAAATATGGTTAAGTTCAATAAAAAAATACAAACAATTCATTTTTCATAATAGGTAAAATGCTTTTCTACATCTGTAATCTGCAAATCCAATAACTGTATTGGTTGGCCATCAAATGGTTGGTAGACCATTTATTTGTCAGAAAAATGTTTGCATCACTGAACTAAATAAATAGAAAGCAGATGCGCTAATTTCAAATAAATATTGTATTGATGGCCTTAAATGTAATAAATAAAATCATGAATAAATTCCTAATGACAAGACACTTACAGAAAGAGGGGAAACTGGCACATCTATTACTTTCAAAGAAAAATTATTAGGATTATTAGGTTAAAGAAATGTATGTTAGTAAATTGACTGGCAAAAATCTTATTTGACCTCAAAAATCATAATGCATAAGACAGCTACACCACAGTCAGGAACTGTAAGAAAAAATAGAGAGTGCTCTATAGCAACAATGTTCCAATCGTCAAGTTTTTCCAATTCAAACATTTCTGTCAAAGCCCAATAAATGAAGGGCCTGCCCTGATGGCCATGTGGTCTAAGGTGTTGCCACTGACTCCTAGCTGTCTCTCACCACTGAGTGTCTGTCCTGATGGTTGTATGGTCTAAGGCACTGCCACTGACTGCAAGCTGTCTCTCCCCACTAAAGGCCTACCCTGATGGCTGTGTGGTCTATGGCATTGCCATTGGCTGCTAGCTGTCTCTCCCCACTAAAGGCCTACCCGGATTGCTGTGTGGTCTAAGGCATTGCCACTGACTGCTAGCTGTCTCTCACCACTGAAGGCCTACCCGGATTGCTGTGTGGTCTAAGGCATTGCCACTGACTGCTAGCTGTCTCTCACCACTGAAGGCCTACCCGGATTGCTGTGTGGTCTAAGGCATTGCCACCGACTGCTAGCTGTCTCTCACCACTGAAGGCCTACCCGGATTGCTGTGTGGTCTAAGGCATTGCCACTGACTGCTAGCTTTCTCACCACTGACGGCCTGCCCTGACGGCCTGCCCTGACGGCTGTGTGGTCTAAGACACTGCCATTGACTGCTAGCTGTCTCTCACCACTGAGGGCCTGCCCTGATGGCTGTGTGGTCTACAGCATTGCCACTGACTGCTAGCTGTCTCTCACCACTGTCTAGGTTCAAATCCCATCAGCGGCATGTAAGAAAGTTGCCAGTGAGTCGGGGTTACATGGCGATTTTCGCCGGGAACTCCGGTTTCCTTCACCAACTGGCTAGTTCTCGACTTAGCCCCAATATGGCAAAAAAAGTAACGAAAAACAAAAAATGAACTTCCCAATAGATAAATGCAGATGCTGTATTGTGAGTGTCTTACTTGTTGACTCTCTGGGAGCTGAGGACATCCTTGTTATTACAGCTTGACTGCTTCACACTCAGTCCATAGTAGTGATATCTGGAAGGTGGAATGACAAATAGTTATAGTTGTATCAATACCAATTCAGGGTCCGACAGTAAGGCTTGCCCTATTGCCCAAGGCAAGTGCGACAGTAAAAAACACGGTTTCGGGCAAGTTCATGGCCTAATCTAAAAGCCCGAACAGGCAAGTCAATATTCCCACTTTAATACCCCATACAAAAGTTAGACCGAGATTATTGTTGTTATTAATAAATTCGGCAAAACAATGCCCTTCACAGTGAGAGTGTCATTCTGAATTGTATGCCTCTATAGAGTTTATTCTCATAAAAATGCTAAAGAGGCATACAAAATAGGATGTCACTGTGTTAATAATGAACAAAGTGCAAAATTACATTTTGGGGGGCAAGTTGAATTTTTTTTCGGGCAAGCAAAACTTGGGGTTGCTCTGCTCGAATGGGCAAGTGCCTTCATAATTAACGTCGGTCCCTGCAATTTTGAGCGTGTTGAGTCCATCGATCAAGATTTTTATACAGTTTTACAATAACAGCCCCTTTTCATTGGTGATGCACTTTGTAGAAAGAGAACAGGTAAAACCACAAAATTCTCTTTCACCAAAATAATGTAAAATTTAAAATCTTGTTAGATATGTAGTGTGTGGTATTTAAAGTGTATAGCACTGTAGTATGATTTACAGTACACTTAACCCTTATGTTGCTGGTGGCTAATTTTGCCAATACAAAATTATGCAAAAAAGCTGAAATATGACAGAAACCCTGGCAAATGGGTACTCATCTGAGAGCACTCAGTGACAACTATCCAATGAATACCAACATGACAGGGTTTAGATGGTTTTCAAAATCTTTGTGCTTTGGGGAAAAGTAGCCTCAGCATTAGAAGGGTTAATTCACGTTTTCTGTTGTCTTCATTCTCACATACTTTGATTGTCCTCGGTTTCCGAGCCTCCTTTTCTTGATGTTTGGGAAGACTAGTTTGATGACTTTCCCGAAGGAGGCAGCACTGGTGTTGTTTGTATTTGCCGCAGGGTAGGAGCTGAGGTAGTGCCGATAGATGGCGCTGCGAGGCAAACTGATCCCCTCAACTTCCTCGTAGTTATCCTTCAGCCTAAGAATTGCGAGCAGAAAATATGTTTTGAGATAAAATGACACGGTCAGAAACAATATACTAACAGTAACTCAATCAATAGGCCAAAAAGACAATTGATTTTTTTTCAAATTATTTTGAGTATATATTAGTAGCAAAAATGTGCAGACACCACAGTTTACACCTAATATTTCATTGCCAAATCTTCTAATTTTAGAAGAAATGAAGAGTATTTTAAAAGCAATGTTTACATTGGGTAAAATCTTTCCAAAAAACTGGCTTATTTTTCCTATATATTTCGCTGGTCAACTGATCTCATAAATTCAAAGGTGAATATTAAGATCATTTAAAAAGTTCAATTTTTTTTTTAAATCCAGGTGCAAAATCTAAAAGTTAAGTTGTCAGCAATTAATCAACATCAACATCAACATTCAACACTGGGTCAAATTATCATTTTTACAAAACATTTCATTCTTTTACTCCTCAGTAGGCCGAATGCTAATTCAAAATACTACTGGCCCCATAGGACCAGTCACACCTAGGATCTACTGGCGCTGCTCCTGCAAAATTATTACTGGTCCTACAATTTTTTCGTTAAAATAAAAAGAAAAAGCAATGCATAAAATTCACCGACAACATTGTATTGATTTTATCTTCATTTATTTCAAAAATATTTGGGGACATTCTTGAGGACTCAAACTTGTTAACGAGAATGTCCCCAAATGTTTACTGGCCTTGTAGGACCTGTGGAGGTCTTTTTTTTTGGGCCCAGCGGTTCACTGTTAGCATCGAGCCTTGCCCAGTAAAAAACTTATTGAAAAAAAAAGTCTATAAGGATGGAGGTTCGGGGAAATTGATTGTTCTCTTATCCATACATGAATTCTTTAATACCGTTCTGGGTCAGAAAACTATACTATAATCAGTAATATAAATATGTCTTGCTTTATCTTCTAAAAATCTGTTTTACCAGAAATATTCAAAATTTCATGCCATATAATATACTATAAGGCACTTTGTTTTGAAGGCAATATGAATTGAACAGATACCTGGCAAGTGAGAAATAAATTGACCTACCCTTTAGACCATTCTAGGTGTCTACAGTGAAGGTAATAGTGCAAGGTTCATCATTTGATAATAGCTTAAATAGTACAATTGTATAATACTCACCACTTGACTATAGCAGGGGAGGAGGCCAGAACTGGACTTTCATGACTTGAGAGTCCAAAAAATGCACTAGATGACCTTTGACCGCCCCCTGGTGGTGAAATGGGGAACTGCTGAGATGTAGCGTCCGATGCCCTCATTGCCATCTCCATTGCCTGAAATTCGGAGGCCATTTTACAAACTGTTCTGTGGGCCTGCTGTAATTCCAAACATTCCTGATCTGCAATGAAATAAAGGAAAACACTTTTTTCTTTTTTTGATAGGAAGATTTTTTTGAGTGAAAATCAAATTATACAAGTTTAAACATATTTTTTTTTTATTGTCACATCTAGGGCGTGAAATGATAACTAAATATTGATGACCTGACGTTTCTTGAGCAACTTGGAAACTATATGTACATACATTTTTTCAATTTCTTTTATAAAATCTTGCATGTAAATATCGGTTTTAAGGAATAACTCTTCTTAGCCTCTTTCCCTAACTTGGATGTTTGATGAGGGTCAATGAGGGTCCCAAAATCAACAAAGTATTTTTCCTAAAACCGAAAAATGTGGCCTTAGGAACAAGGTGAAGGAACAAGGTCATGATAACCTCAACCTGACAGTTCAAAGTGCCAAGCTCACAAAAGGGTAAGCAAATATAGGCGTGTATATAAGATACTGCAAACAGAACCATATGTGTATAGCTCTTCATTTTACAAAAAAAATATCAAGCAGGCACACGCAATGGATGACTTGCACATTCGTTTATTCTCATCCCCAAACTCCCAAAGGCTATGTATGCTAGTGTCCAACCCCTTTCATTTAGAGATCCTCAGTTTTGATGTAACTTGGTAAGAATAAGATAAATTATTATAAAAATATATTTGCAGCAGGGTTTTAGGCTGTGTGGTAAAGGTAAACAGTCTTGTATCCACAGAAAGGTTCTCACACTACCTGGTACATTCAGGGTCTGACACTTAGATTTCAGGCCACTGAGGCCAGGGTCCTGAAAAGGTCTTTTGATGAATTTACTGGTCAAAAGTCAAAACAGGATTTATGTATTATTATAAATACTATTTCAGGCCCCTAGTCTGAAAAATCTAGGGTCCCACAGCAAAATCTAGGGGCATATATGCCCCTGGGAAAGTCAAACCCTGTTAATATCAAGTAGACCTTCTAAATAAATTTCAAAAAGTTTTATAAGCAGTCCAGACTCTCTTTATTCATATCTCACTTATGCTGTCACTGAGGTGTTTGCTCGAGATAAAGCATGTTCACTTTCATGAGGAGATATTCATTTTGACAGGCTGCACAGGGGAGGTGCCAGGTACAGTGGTAGATATTAATTAATCTATCACAGACATGTTGTGTATTGAGAACCTATCAGCCAAGCATAACACATTGACCTTGAAACATGCGTGTGTATGCTGACTAGTTCAGAGGTAGTATCACTGTGTTGACACTTCAAACACACACACACACACCATCCTTTCAATGCTGAGGCTACTTTCATCAAAAGCACATGATACAAAGACTTTTAAAAACATCTAAACCCTGTCATGTTTGTATTCATAAGAAAGATCTTGCCGAGTACTCTCAGATGAGTACCCGTGTTCCAGGGTTTGTCATATTTTCCCGTTTTTTGCATCATTTTGTAATGTAACACACACAACACTTCAAACAAACACTCACGTGCAATGGGCATGATGCTCTAGTTATAATTTCACATCTATTTCCAAATGACTATTTTCACAAAATTAAAAGCATAAAATTGAATTACATCTGTACTAAATAGATTCCTTGCTAAGTTCCTGTCTGTAATCAACAATATATGATATTTCAAGCTTTATGTAACAAAAAAGAAGAAAAAACGATGGGCCAAGCTTGGGTCAAACATACTAAAGGTTTCCTGAGATTGATTTAAATACAAACCTTGAGTTTACCTTGAAATATGAAGAGAAATGTTATTAACACATTACACATGTATGCATTAATATTGCATAAATGCAATAGTTATAATTACCATATCTTGAATTATGCAGAGCATCTAAAAGTAATGAATTGAGGCAAATATCCTGATGTTCATCACTCATTCCCTTCTCTGCCAGATCTGCTGATATCTGTAGGGTAAGTGGAGGGCCTATACGGTAATCCTTGTTGTCCATCCTATAAAATTCAAATATTAACCCTTTTGCTGCTGGTGGCTAATTCGGCCAATGCAAAATGATGCAAAAATCCTGAAAAAAATGACTGAAACCCTGGCAAATGGGTACTCATCTGAGAGTACTCAGCGAGAGCTTTCAAATGAATACCAACATTGCTGGGTTTAGATAAATTTCAAAACTTTTTGCATTTTTCTGCCATGGACAAAAGTAGCTTCAGCATGGAAAGGGTTAAAGGCTGCAAATAGATAAAAGATATATAACAAATAACCTTACATTTTGGATTTCAATCAGTTGTACTAGAAAACCTATTTTTAATTATAAAGGCAATAATTGTAATAAGAATATTTTTTTCATTGTTCTTGTTACTAAAGTACATGTAATAAAGCTATAACCTCAGACCTATCTGTCTGTCTCTGGGCCTCAGTGAGTGTATTGCTTGCCACAGGGCTGGCAATCTACGACTTGGTGATAACTTGTATTCTTGCTACATGTCAATCATTTTTAAAATAGTGGTAACTTTCTTTTCTGACATTTCTGTTGCGTCACACAAAACAATAAATTTACATACCGATTTTGGATACTATTGCTGATAAAATCACTTTTTGAAATATTTGCATACAAGATTGGTGCAATTAGAAGTTGCACTTCCCTGTATGTATAAACATACTAGTCAGGTCAGAAATCAGAAAAAGGAACTTCCCCAGGCATTTTGGGGTAAAAGTCGGTATCCAGTGTTTTTAATATAATTTGATGGTGCTGAATCTGAATATGATGGATACCAAAGTCAATTTTTAGTTTTAAGCCCATAATTTGCAAATTTCTTAAACACCCCAAAATATGTAAGAAACTAGGAAAGACATCCTAAAATATTCATAACTCAGCTTAGATCAAACATAGGGATCAGTGTTTGGTATCAAAATGTTGGTCTGAAAGGGAAGTACCTTGGTATAGCCAAATGCCGCATTCCATGCCGCCATATTTACTCAAAACAACTTCATTTTTACAGGTAAATGGTAAAAAAGGTATTGATTGACCATATTTAAGATTATTCATCTGTCAGTTATTGTGGTAACTTGGTTTGGAAATTATATAATGACAAAACACAACTACTTCATCAAAATCTCTTTATCAAAATTTGAATCTTTTGGAGAAAAAAAGACATTTTGACCTTTATTTGACCTTCAATGACCCCTTAATTTTAGAATTTTTTACCATCATCTTCCAGATTAAAGAGAAAATTAAACCTGATATTTTGATGCATCATCTACTCCTTTACGACTGGTAAAACTTAAGATACAGCCATTTTGATTTTCAAATTTGTACCATTTTAGGCTATTTTAGGGGGCTGCAGGTGGGCCTGGTACCCTACTTTGTACCTTAAATCTCAAAATTGGACTTATAATTCTAATCAATGAACTTTCTAAAATGTTTAACAACTCCACTAAAAGGCATTCCTTTAGAAAAAAGTGGCTACAGATAACAAATACATACCTACAAAAAAACTGAGAAGTTTATGAATGGAAACTATAGTTTATGGGAAAATCACAGATTCTTGATTTGGCAGCCATGTTGACCTTGAATGACCTTTATTACATCATGGGTTATAGTGAGTCATGTGATAAGTATTACGAAAGGTACTTCCCTTTCAGACCAACATTTTGATACCAAACACTCAACCCTATGTTTGGTCTCAGCTGCGTTATGAACATTTTAGGATGTCTTTCCTACCCCTACACCTATCATTTTGACCATTTTTAGGCCTTTTTGCATATTTTGGGGTGTTTCAGACAAATGCAAAATAGGGGCTTAAAACTGAAAATTGACTTTGGTATCCATCATATCCAGATTCAGCAATATCAAATTATGCTAAAACCGTTGGCAAACCACTTTTACCCCAAAATGCCTGAAACTCCTTAAATAAGGCCCTTTCCCAGATTTCAGACCTGAGTCACCTGACTATACATTTTGTTTCAACTCTTTGCCAACAATTACCAACAATACAAACACGCGAGATTGTAGTGTTGGAAATGGGCAAATTTTACAATGGGACCTAATGAGCAAAATCATTTAATGATTTTTCGGAGTTGAGACAAAACGTATGTTTATACTTATAGAATACATACAAACATAATCTAGTCCCGCAGTGCCCTAATGGTATAGTATTTATAAAGAGCCCTCTATAATCTTGACCGCAGGGCCCTTACTGAATAAGTAAATGTAAAAAAGGACTACTTAAAAAAAAATTTAAAATCTAGCGACCAGAACAAAAACCTGGCCAAGTACTGAAGTAGAGTCCTGAATTATTCTTTCTAAACATCATCAACGACATCAGTCATATCTAGACCACAGACATCTGCATTCGAAAATGTAAACATGATAAAAGTACAACAAAACGAACATAAACAACTTACAAGTGTTCTGTTATGCTTACTTACTAAGTCAAATAAGCATAACAGAACACTTGTAACTTGTTTTATGTTTGTTTTACTGTCCTTTTATGGATATACTTTTTATTGAGAGATGTCTGTGCATAGTAATTCAGACATAAAGTGATAAAACCCTACCTATTTTCTCGTTTCTGTTTATCCTACTGACGGTATGCATACGTAAGGTTCAATATTGTTGAACTAAGGCATATCTATATATAAATCAAGATAGTCCATTCATCATTTTTCATGATCAAGGAAAATGCCATTTTCAAGAATCAAGGTTTTGATTTTGAACGGTCCATTTTCTTCAGTTCTACGTTGCTTTAAATTTGCAGCACATCCATTAAAACGTCTAGAAAGAAGGAAATGTATGCAGATGGTAAAAATAACAAACCTTTACCTGATTCGAACCGAATTTCTCTGTTTCTTAGTGGTTACTTCTAAGTCTGTTGGTAGAAAATCCTAGCAGACGACAGAACAACTGACATGGCGTTTGCAGAGGGCCCTCTATATTGAAAAATAATAAACATAGGAGAGTTCCGAAATTTAGCGGGAAACGTAGTAAGAGACCACGTGGAGTTAACATAACCCAATTGCTCGCCATTGGTTTCACTTTCGGTTAAAGCATCTTACTTCTTCCATCTTATGGTTGTAAGTTTTGCTCCTTGTAGATTAAAGTCTTGAATTACGCTCAAATACACTGTTTTATCATTTTCTCGGTTACTTACTTAAATGCTTACTTACATTGATTTTAATAAACACTAAAAATATTTATGATGGTTCAAGTGTGACACCACAAAATAACTATTGGTGATTACCAAAACGTATAATAAAACAGCAGTGACACTGAACTCCGCCTTTGGAAGCTGGGTGAAATGGGGTCCTCAAACATATTTTGGAAAATGATACATGAGGTAGTGATCCAGATTAGAAATTTGTGTCACAAGAAGTGACCTTCAGTAACCATCACCTGCGTAATTAATGAGAATATGTCATTTGAAAGAAAAGTTGTAAATTTTGAAATAAAACAGAATATGGATTGAATAATGACAGGTGGCGATGATATTCTCTACCTGATAACACTCAGGAACCTGGAGATACACCTAGTTATAGGATTATGCTGCTTTGGGGTGTGTTTTGGGACAGGGTTTTTAACTGGCGTGCAATGGTACTCATCACCTTAATGAGTTAAGGCGTGCGGAGTTGTCCTCAGTGATGTGCAATTGCTTTTGCCACCCCATTTACAGGACGGGACGTGAGGTTTTAAATGGAACGGTATCAAATCTCAGAATGTGCGAATTTGATCGGATGATTCACTGCATAGCATTTTGGTAAACACTTCAACCTACTTAGCGTTGTGTATGATGGACATCAACGTCAACTGCTGATTTTCTCTGTCACCACGCAGAAGTCTCTTTTCCCAAATTTCATTTCGTCCAAAATAAGTATGAAAATTAAAAACATTCAAGGATGTTTTTGCGATAATAGAATTGAACTTCGTTTGTACCTATGATGGACATTAACGTCGACTGCTTAGTGTCTTTGTCATCACACAAACACCTCTTTCCCAAAATTTCATTTCGTCCAAAATAAGTATCAAAAATCAAAACATTCATGTATATTTTTTTAGAGAATTCAAGGATGATTTTTAGAGAATAGAATTTGACTTTGTGCTTGTTGTCGAGTTTGATATATATAACATCAACACATGAAAGTTTTGATCGTCTAGTTAATTCCAAGTTTATTCCTACTTTGGCGAGGCCACTCTTAGATTCTGCAGAGGAGGGTTAATTTTCCCTCTGAGTGAATATCAAATACCTTCAAGTAAAGAATCAATGTCCAAAATAAAAAGTACCCGAGAAAGCGTCATATGGTGACTTCGGCATATCCACGCGGCACACTCCACATATCCGTTTTTTCAATTGACACTTTATTATTAATTATTATATTTAAATTATTATCATTATTATTAAAGATATCATAGGTGGCAGACTAAAAATAATAAAAACTAATTATCAAAATAAGATTTTTTTTAAGTAGTCTACCCTGTCACCTTGCTTTACGCAACTCTCAAGCAAATTGAAAAATGACAAGAACTTCGTTACGGAAAAATGTGTATATTTGACCATATCGTCAAAAACAGTTCTAACCTAACGTCGACCTTTACCTTAAGTTACTTTATGTAACCGGACCCCTGAGGGTCGGATCGTGTGGTCCACTGAATGGTACTTGATATGGGTACAGCGTCAATGGGAGAATCTGTTTATACTACTGCGGCCGCAGCTAGAAAATTGTCTGCTTCACGCCCTTTGAAAAATTAAGTCAACAAAAAGCTGATAAAGTTCGTGGCAAGCATGTTAATTCCTCTGCCTAAAGATATTTGGTACCATTTTAGTGAAAGCAAACCTGTACGTGGGATGAAATAATTTACACTACAATCTGATAGAATATTACACTGTCATATATAAGAGGCAAAATGTCGTGCTAACGCAAAGTATTTGCACATCACTATAAAATATATTGGTAAGGGTTTTGTTTGTTTGCTGTTATTGTTGGTATTGTTGATTTATTGCTATTTTCGCGGTTGTTTGTGGTGGTGCCGCTGTCATTGCAGATGTTGTTGTTGTTTTTGTTTTTGTTGTTGTTGGTGGTGGTGGTGGTGGTAGTGGTGGTGGTGTTGGTCCGAAAAACGGACATTCCAAGTAGTTGGTAAGCAGAAAACGCGTGTTAAGCTTGTGTAGAGCGATATGTTGTTGTTGCTGTTGTTGTTGTCGTCGTCGTCGTTACGTTGTTGTTGTTGTTGTTGTTGTTGTTGTTGTTGTTATTTTTTTGTTGCTGCTGCTGGTGGTGATCCGTAAACTGATATTCCAAGAAGTTGGTGATTAGAAAAAATGCGTTTAGACTTGGGTAAAAAGATTTTCTCCTGGGGCACGTGAACCAAATATTCAACTGCCACTGCCCTTAAGAAACAGCTGATGACTTTGCCCCTTAAAGTGAAGGGATGCATTCAGTGAGAGTGTGGTGGAGGCGAGAGGAGGAGGAAAGCAGATCATGATGGGATTAAATCTAACTGATACTTTGTTAATTCTTGTATTCCTACAAGTTTTCTTACTGAGCCAAAATCCAGTTGAGGGACACCAACATGGTAAGCAATTTGATTTGTTTCGGGAAAGTATTTCTTTTTATGAAATCTGAAAAAGGAATTCTTAATTTTCAGATACCACACGCTGTGTGCAGTTTATTGATTTCGTTAAATCAGTGTCTTTTTCAATGCGCTACACGCAACGCATAGACGTATTGCTGAGAAGTTCTAATTAAATACAAAGATACCAGTCTAAAACTCTGTTTGATAGATCTTTCATAATAATACACAGACCGCTTATTTTATGCATTGTAATTAACCCATTCATATATGAAGCACACAGATGGTCGAACACACGTAGAAACATCCTGAAAGAAAAGCAATATACAATACATGTATAACAATATTTGACTTGAAGATAATGTTATAATGTTGATTGTTCCAATCCGTCGCCAAATACCTTAAACTTTTTCTCTTAATATATTGTTTTGTCTACTTATGAATTTATTTCTACCTTGTATATGTGTTTTTCATGCTATGATATATATATATATATATATATATATATATATATATATATATATATATATATATATATATATATATATATATATATATATATATATATATATATATATATATATATTATATATTTATGTATTTATACACTATATGGTCACTATATAAATGTGCGGCGTTGTGAAGGGCTGTCTAATCATAAAGAGCAGGGTTTTTTTCCCCGGTTCCAGGTTTCTGTCTCTTCGCGGTATGACCTTAGCTGTTGAAAGCAACGTAAAATCCCATTCCTCGTTTCCTTTACTATGCCAGAGCAGGTGTTGACTCTCTATGCATGTCAATATGTGCACCAAAGTTCTCAATTCAATAGCATAAACGACATGTAAACAAGGGGTGAAGGGACACAAGTTCAAACTTTTGAAAACATCATCTTTTTCTAGGGTGTAGAAAAACAGATGAAGAACCCCTGTCTATAGGCTGCAGATAGGGGGATCCCATATCCCTTTATATTTTTGTAGTATGTGCAGGGGTCTTGTCATATGTTTTCAAAGACTACACGGGTGTTAGGGGTACAAATGCATGACATTGAGATGAAGGTGTTTTAAAAAAAACAATAAGAATTTTGAAATGGTATGAAAGAATTCAGGCTTTGCTATTGATGATGACAAAAGCAAGAGATAGAAGTATATATTGGCAGTGTAAGTATGGTTTTCGGTGGATTAATTCGTTAGAAATCTTGGGATTTTTTTATAACATAGATAATATGTGGGAAATCACAAAACTTGATATTTTTCATAAAATTGTGGCATTAGTAGTAAGTTAACTGCTAATAAGCTATTAATAGACCAAAATAGCCGCCCCTAGTGCTCCCATTTTTGTCTGGTAGGATGTGTTTAACAGCAATATCCTTCTTGTATGACGGTTTGCAGTGGTGGGAGCTTTGGTTTAAGTAGAGAGTACCATAAGAAACTATTTGGGCCTATGTTTTATTCATGGTGGAATTGTCCTTTAAGGATGCTTACTAGAATAAACGTAATTTCGTACAGACAGAAAGAAAATTACAAGGGATTTGAAAAATGGACTTATTCCAAACCTAATAATTTTACTCACGAAGAAAGTCATTTATAAGAAAAAAAACTGTTACTCATATCAGAAATGAGGTTAAAGAGCTATACTATTTAGAAAAAATCCACTACACCAATAGAAAAAAACAACTTTTTGACAAAGGGTGGCACAGGTTAAAAGTTTATTACAAAGCCACATAAACAAGTGACAATACAAACATTATATGTCATAGGATCACAAACAAGTTATATAGTATCTAACCACAAATCTGTGACAAACTTGACACTTAGATACTTATACTGCATTATATGTTTGCATGTATAACTAGATACGATGGGTTATATGCAACTATTTGATTGGCCATACGTAGACATAATGTCATTGCAGCATCACTTTGTACAACTTATTATATAAGGTATATGCTAAGATCATATGTGTCATTGTTTTACTATTCTTCGAAAATGGCATTTCTACTCAATCCAGAAATAGGGTTGCTTCTATTGCCGAACGGTCTAATGCGATGCACATAGACTACCGGTACTCCCTGTCTCGCGACGGCAGGACTGGGAGTCGAAATCCGCTCGGGACAATTGATGACAACGTCAGAAGTTAGTCGGAAGTTTACCCCATTGGTATCAATATCAGCTTGAAAGTGAATACAGGCAACTCTGGTTAATCCGGACGTGTTTAATCCGGATTTTTGTCTAAACCGGACAGATAAGAAGGTCCCAGTCCCTTCCTACACAAATAATTCCTATACGCATAATCCCGATTTTGCCTAATCCGGACAGAAATTTAGGGTCCACATCAGTCCGGATTAAGCAGAGTTGCCTCTATCAAATTAAGGCTTAGATAGCAGGAAATTTACTATGAATGAATCCCATTCCATCCGATTGCCTGTACGTGAGATTTGTTCGTTCCATCCAAGTGACTAAATACAGTTTACGCAGGGGAATGTCTCCGGTTTAGGCGATATTTGTTAATATTTCGGAGAGTGAGTTATTAGAAGTTGTTAGGTTGCAGCTAAGAAAATTGTCTCATATATGTTATCAGGTTTATTTTCCTTGGTATCTGATTTGTTATTCATAATTATATACCATTTTCTAAAGCAACTAATCGGAGAATTGAAAATCAGGAAGTGAAACAGCAAGTGAATTTAGGTCGCATACATATATCCCTTTTTAGTTTTTTCTGGTTTTGACGTGTATCTATAGCAATGCTCCGTCTTTTGGTGAAAGCAGTTAAATTAGGAGAGAATCATTTTCCAGCGATCAGCCGCTATCGCCACGTTATTTTCAGGAGTATCTAAAAGCTAAGCAACATTATCAAACGCATGTATGTATGCATGTACAATGTATATATGCATGCATGCATGCATATAAACAATGTCATACATTAACTTTCGAACAAAACACCAAGAAAAGAAATAGCTTATCAAGTAACTTCACAAAAGATTAGCATCAAGGATAAAATTCAAAACGTATAGATACCACAAGTGTGAATAACTACACGCTACAGCCATAGAAACTAAACCACTCTGCAATATAATTCATGCTTATAATTCACATTCAAACCCGATACAAAACTGTTGATCAAGACACGCTGCCTTTGCTTGCAAGTTTCAGATTCCTAAAATATTCGATTTTGCTTGCAATGATTGTATGCGAAATTGACTGACTAATATCTATTCTTTATTTCTTAAATGATATTTCAAACTTTTAAAGGATAGTCCTTGATGCCTATCTTAAACCACTATCAAAAGATGTCATGAATTACTTAATGTATTCCATGGGGTAGCTTATCTTTCACGTATCATTTATGTTCGCTGTCAATATGATTACGTTTGATATATGATCGCCAAGATGAACAGCCCTTGTGGATTTACGATAGGGCATGCTCGCTGCGTGTTGTTAACCCTTACAATGCTGAGGCTACTTTCGATTTTTAAAAACCATCTAAACCCTGTCATGTTGGTATTCATTGGAGAGCTCTCGCTGAGTACTCTACGATGATTACCCACGTGCCACGGTTTCAGTCATTTTTTAGGTTGTTTGCATCTTTTAGTATTGGCCTAATTAGCCAACAGAAGCACAAGGGTTAATTAACACTTGATTTCGCAGTGTGTCCAGGTGGTTTGTGTAACATTGGGGGGGGGGGGGGGGGAGGGGTAACAACAGGGTACTCAGGAGACGGTGGTCAGAATTACAAATTTCATATTTTTGAATGTATACTTTTGTAAATGTATTTTTACAGTCAATAAATGTACATTATAATTTAATACGTAAGGTGTTCGTCATAGATAAGAGGCAGATTTTCATGACATCTGGGGAAACAACGGGTTAAATTACAGTAGGGTTATATATCACTGGAGTTATGCGCCTGTAAGTGCCTTTATAGATTATATTTACTTTCCTTTTTATTCATTGACACACGCCTTGCGGGGAGACTGCTTGAAGTAAAAACTTCAATGGGAGGAAATGCTCACCTCAATGGGAAATATGGAATATGGATGTCACTGATTTTTCAGTGCGAGGACAACACAAGAAAGGGGGTTCGAAACCAATTATCTTCAATCATTGATTAGTTTTGGTCAAGCAATCAATTGTGAAATCCAAACCGATTCTCATCCCTGTAGGTTACTGTGTTCTGCTATGAACATATTATCAATCAACCTTTACTTGTAGTTTTCCACATTTGTTTCCTTAGATTATACTTTTTGGGGGTATACTCTGGTTAATCCGGACGTGTGTAATCCGGAGTTTCGTCTAAACCGAACAGTTTGGAAGGTCTTCCTATACAAATAATTCCTATACGCATAATCCGCATTTTGCCTAATCCGGACAGAAATTTAGGGTCCACACCAGTCCGGATTAAGCAGAGTTGCCTGTATGGCATTTTTTATGCATTTTCATAATCAATAGATGTACGTACATACATTAACTCCTTCATCCACAGTTGCCTAAAAAGGCCTGACCATCGACGCTTTTTTCATGAATGTGTATTTAAATCAAAAGAGATTTCAAATTGCATCACATATCCAGATACCACGTTTCAAGTACTTGCATATTACAAATTCGTTGTATGTACCTTGCTTGTTGGCATGTTGGAGAATGAAATAAAAAAAACTATTCAAGAGTAAAAAAAACGTTTCAAGTACTCTTCCCATATATGGGTATTAAGCCCTGCAAGCTTCAAGTGGCGTCCAGGGTTAGTATATTTTTTGCGCCACTTGTTCTACCATGATGCGGCAAATTCGTGAGTAGACAGTTGTGAGTGGTGAATGAACCTGAATATCCGACAAAACCACGGATATATATATATATATATATATATATATATATATATATATATATATATATATATATATATATATATATATATATATATATATATATATATATATATATATACATATATATATATATATATATATATATATATATATATATATATATATATATATATATATATATATATATATATATATATATATATATATATATATATATATACTAGTGTATATATATATATATATATATATATATATAGTGTTCTTTATTCTTATAATCATTTTTACATATGACCCCCACCCATACCGCCGTGTCTGCAAACTCCACTCCGCCCCCACGATATGCAGGTAAAACTTCACTTTGGAGTAGAACTATACACTACCCAAGGCAAAAATACCAGTGCTCTTTCAATTTTCATTTGAATTGTAATTATTTCTTATTTTACAGATGACCCGCACCCATGCCGCCGGGTGTGTAAGCTTCACTCCGCTCCGATGATATGTAGGTATAACTTCACCGTTGAGTGGTACTATACGCTGTCCAAGGCATGTTACCAGTGCCCATTCAATCTGACAGACTGCCAGTGCCCCCCCACTGTATACCCGCGGACGGACAGGAGAGGTCAGTCATGGTGGTCAACAGGATGCTACCAGGTTCCGAGCATTGAGGTGAGATAAAATATATCATTTGGATATTAATTTGTATAAAGTCAATTTTACTGTCATGCAAGAATATGAAAATGTTAAGCATGAACACACGTTAAAATGGTCACTCCAGATCAGCATTAGTTGGAATATTAGATATTGTTTATACATTGTCTTGCTTATACAGGCAACTCTGCTTAATCCGGACTGATGTGACCCCAAAATCTCTGTCCGGATTAGGTAAAATCCGGATTATGTATGTATGTATGTTTATTGACTATGCCCAATGCATAAAAAATACGATACATCAAATACAAAAAGTGCACAAGTGCATATAGTATGTATGGTA
>OZ012698.1:2041668-2046668 GCA_963942565.1 Maea johnstoni
AATCTATTTCGATAATATGAAATGGAATACATTTGATTCTCTTCCCTTTGAAAAGAAACATTATAAGTAGTGGTACGTTTATTGACCATGAGAATACTTACAACATATAGAACAGAAAAGGAAGTAAATTAGAACCAAAATGTGCATCACAACAGGAAAATATAAACAGAAATCATTATTTACATTCATAAAACGAAAACCGAGGCGAGATTACTTTAACCTTAAGGTCATTAGCAGTATTTTTCAGTAAATAGCAAGATGCATCACACTCTTCACTCCAAAAATCTGACATATGAGTAGAATACACAAAAATATACCTAAACACACCACCTGCATATCTAATACTTATCTGATGAAGAGACTAAGAAAGAGATCTTTATCCTACAGCATTCGTATTCTTAATCACATCAATATAAACAATTTCAGCCAGGGCATGTGAAAAAGTTGCCAGTGACTTGGGGTTATGCGGTGGTTTTCGCCGGTTACTCCGGTTTCCTCCCACACTTACAACTGGTTAGTCACGACAGCCGCAATATGGCAGAAAAAATGACAAAAAAAGAAATTAATTCTAAATTCAATATATACATGGAGGCTACCTCTTTATTTACATAAAACAATGAGGAAGGGAATCATTAAACTCAATACAATATCACAGGTTTGCACCCAAAAGAGTACTAATCACTCCATTCATTGACTCTATAATTTTCTTTTCCGCAATCCATACCTTATAATTCGTTAAGAAATTCATACGTCACGACAGAACAATTCAAAATAAAGTGTGCTACGTCTTCTAAAGGCAAAGCCATCACGAAGGGAACAAAGTTCAGTACAGACATCTAATTCGTGCACCAGTCGACCGGACGTCTACCAATGCCTGGTTGTGCAAACACCCATTGATAACATATAAAAAATAAGCCCACGTAGCTTGCAAATCAAAGCTACGTTCAGTTGTGAGATCATCCATGCATGCATGCATGCCCAGGACACTCGTTGGCAATCGGGTGTGGGGTCGTGTATTATGCCCAGGCATTTAGTGGATGAATTGAATGTCGGCACTGTACCTTCTAAAGTTATTTCATCACTTTTCAAAGAGCTTGCATGACACACTATTGTGACTATAACCTAGTAGTAACAAGACCATAATACAGCTACATGTAATACATGTATAAGAAATTGTTTTATGCAAAATAGAACTGCAATTAAGTAAGAGCTTTCCCCAATTGTTGTTGAGAATGTATGTTTTGGCAATGTGGTTAACCTGGCGCACAAAGCTTGGGACATGCCTTTGTTGTTCCCTTTTTAACCCTTATCCTGCTGTGAAACCTATGAGCATTGCTGCACACCACGACAAGTGTTGCGGTTAGCAGGATAAGGGTTAATAGTTATGTTAAGGATGTTCCCCCTTCTTATCTTGGGCTATAACCGGTACCTAATACTAGATGTTAAAGTAATATCATGTGTTTCTTACATTTTTTCAAAGACCAAGATATAGATTGAAATTTCATATATAAATATAACTATATATAACTATATATAACTATATATAACTATATATATATATATATATATATATATATATATATATATATATATATATATATATATATATATATATATGTATATATATATATATATATATATATATATATATATATATATATATATATATATATATATATATTCATCCTCAATATGGTCTGTTGTTACTAGGCTGTGGCTCAAAAAAGAGTAAGACTTGAGTGATTACCTGGATAGTTACAACTTAATTAAGATCAATTGCCATATAATATACTTTAATTTCGATTATAGCTCTAAAGAATGCTAATATTATCCAGTTATAACTTTCAAATAACAATCACTACCTTGGCACTTGGTATCTTGGATTTCATTTAAAGCACCCGCGACTTGACAAAATACTGTAAATCACTTAAGTATAGCGGGAACAATAAGATAGCGATAATAGCGCTCTGCCCATATGCGCTATTATAAAATCTCCGTCCTTATGTAATGCTTAATTGAACTTGTTGCTGCTGTTCCCGTTCAGAGCTATACCTAGATAACGCTATTCAGGCCAGTACTGTAATTGCGCTATATAATGTTCACGCCATGTTTAAGTGATTTACAGTAGTTACCATGCCATGCTGCCTAACCATAAGTTTTAGATTAAAGCATACGTGTACTGTCATCACCGCACGCATAGTATCATTGTGAGAACAAAAAATAACAATACCCCTCTCATAACATCTTCCAACATCATTAATACTGTGTTTTATCATATTCTAGTCTGCATCCCTCAGACAATCTAAAGACGAATTTGAGATTTGAAAAGGGCATTTTTTTCAAATGTCAAACATATTAATTTGTTGTAAACTGAAAGGGAAAATGTTAACATCAAATACAAATTTCAGGTGAGAAACACATTTTTTCATCTACAGTGACGACATTTAATTCCTGCACTAAATGGGTGGGCCGATCGGGCATAACACATGACCGTACACCTGATTGCCACCCTGTTTTCCGGTCAAGGACGTATGGATGACCTCCCAATTGAACGTAGCTTTGATAAGCAAACAACGTGTGTCATTGATGTGCTTGGGTTACTTCTTTTGACATGTTATCCATGGGTGTTTGTAGAACCAGGCACTGGCAGACACCCGGTCGACTGGTGCAGGAATTAATTGTCTGTTCTGTTAATGTTTGTCCTATTAAAGGTTATTTCCTACATTTCTGTCCTGTCTCCATTGTCTGTAGTTGGTTTAATAGTGGTTCGTTTAGGATGAAAATGGGGTTCTGTGTCTTTTGTTTCTTTATTTACACCTGCATCATTATTTCCGGTTTTTGGCTTATGCTGAATGACGGTGTTACCCTTCTCCTTACCAGCAGAAGCCTTACTACTTGAATCCGATGTCCCCCAGAATCTTGGAAGGTACCTTTGTTTAAGGATTTCAATATTATCAAAGATTGTGTCAGATACATAGGGAAAACTGAAGCCCAGGAATGAATTCTCAGATTCTTGGTTTCCGGATTTCCATCTCAGATACTCATCTTTGTCTGCAGGCTCAGCTATAGTATGTGGTTTATCACTATGGTCATGGATTAAATTGTCTGGATCCAGAGGGCCTACAGGATCTTTCAAAGGCTCCGTTTTTGGGTGAAGTTTTTCATGATCTCCGTCGTGTCCTTTTCCTTGTTTTTCATCACTGTGCATCATGACTCCATGCAGACAGTCCATGCCAACGCAAGGCCCGCTTTCTTTAGGGGCATCTTCTGGTCCTGCTTTTTCATGGTTGTGCTCGTCTCCTTGTTTTTCATCATTGTGCATAAGGACTCCATGTAAACAGTCCATGCCAACACAAGGACCTGCTTTGTCCTCAGGACCACCAGGAATACCATGGTCACCATGTGCATGTTTTGATTTTTCCGCATCCTCAATATCATGTTTTACACCTTCCTTCTCATCGCCATGCATCATGACTCCATGCAAGCAATCCATACCCACACATGGTCCATCTGCCTGCTTGTCATTTTTCTCTGCTTCTTGTTTCTGATTTTCTTTTTCATGGTCTTTTTCATGATCCTTGCCAGTGTGGTCATCGCCATGCATCATGACTCCATGGAGACAGTCCATGCCTACACAAGGGCCATCAGACTGGGGCTTTTCTTCAGGTCCCAGTTTCTCATGCTTGTGTTCTTGCCCTGGTTTGTCATCGCCATGCATCATGACTCCATGCAGACAGTCCATACCCTCACATGGACCTGATGTCTTCCCTTGAACCTCCAGTAAGTTCTCTTCCATTAAAACCTTGTCCTCAATCTTATGGTCTTCTCCTTGTTTACCATCTGAGTGCATGAAGACGCCATGCCAACAGTCCATGCCCTGGCAAGGACCTACAATTACATAATATGCATTAAAAGCAATTTTTCCTTTCACCTACATTCAGGCAAAAATGAAGATGGGGCAAGAAAATTAATAATTTAAATTAAAAGTTAAAATTGTTAAATTCAAATTTCAAGTGTTAAGATTTTAAATGGTGCAAGATGCATTAGCTGATATGAGAGTATTGATCAAACTTTTTAAATGCTGTTTTTTTTATTGTGGGGCAAACCAAGATATATATATATATATATATATATATATATATATATATATATATATATATATATATATATATATATATATATATATATATATATATATATATGTGTGTGTGTGTGTGTGTGTGTGTGTGTGTGTGTGTGTGTGTGTGTGTGTTTAATATCACTGTTGTGAGGAACACAAAATAGGCTGGCAGTTTCAAAATCAAAATCAGTTGTTTATTGCTTTTTATTTTGTCATCCGCCGGAGGATTCATTTCTCATTGTATTTTAAAATCTATTGTCTCTGCAACAGCTGGTTTGATAGCTAAGCCCTCGGATATGCCGTACTACCAATGACACGGGGAAAATCAATATCAATACAAAACAAATATCACTTTTGTGAGGTCGTTTCTATATTTGTTAATGTCCATGATTTAAAAATATCTTACGCCATCACAATTAACCTGACATCCATGAGTGAAAAAGCAGCTTGTTCATGCAAGTGCTTATAAACAAAGCGAACCAATAAAAGTATTATTTCTACACACACACATATAAATATATATATATATATATATATATATATATATATATATATATATATATATATATATATATATACCGTATTACCCCGCATACAACACGCACCCCATAGATAATACGCACCCCCTCCCCAAGTCCCTTTCCAATATGTAAAATACAATGCCCTGTTTATAACACGCAGGCGGAGTTGGGGAGTGGGAATCTTGACCCGAGTACCGTAACCCGCGTTGATTCAGAGAATAAGAGGCTTAAATCGTACAGTGTTTATAGTGCTCAGAGTCACTGCAAGTGATACCAATTAACAGTACGGGAAAAATCTATTTTTAAACATCATCTGGGACATCCAGGGTATCAGAATGGCAATCATCATAACTTCGTCA
>OZ012698.1:2051668-2084168 GCA_963942565.1 Maea johnstoni
AATATTTCCAAAATCATCAGGCCTGTTTTGGCCGCTCTGAGTGTAAATTGGTTAATAGGCACCAGTCAACAATATATTTCCAGCAACATCTCCGGTTGTCCGCCTAATCGTGAGCGAGTGATGACTGTAAGGGTGTCGCTTCCAGTCGTCTACGAGGTTCAGATGAAGAGCAGCATTCTTGGCTTCC
Source organism: Maea johnstoni (assembly GCA_963942565.1). NCBI lineage: Eukaryota > Metazoa > Annelida > Polychaeta > Spionida > Magelonidae > Maea > Maea johnstoni. The sequence continues at coordinate 2,051,856 of OZ012698.1, forward strand.
ATGGAATTTCTCAAAGTGCAGGAAGAATGGGTCTCCAGAAACCTACAGTGCCGGCATGTAATTCCTGCACTAAATGTGTGGGCAGCCCGTCCGCACGCCCGGTTGCCACCTAGCTTCCTGGTGCTGGATGCAACACACAGGTCCCTGACCTCACAACTGAACGTAGTTCTTATTCGCAACCTACATAGGTAATTGATGTGCCTGGTTCATCTATTTTTGCCATGTTAACCCTTTCAGTGCTGAGGCTACTTTCATACAAAGCAAAAGGATGCAATTATTTTTCAAAACCATCTAAACCCTGTCATGTTGGTATTCATAGGATAGCCGTCGATGAGTACCCATATGCCAGGGTTTCAGTCATTTTTCAGCTTTTTCGCATCTTTTTGTATTGGCAAAATTGGCCACCAGCAGCATAAGGATTAACCATGGATGTTTGTACAACCTGGCACTGGCAGATGTCTGGTCGACTGGTGCAGGAAATGAACGTCTGTATAGTAATCATCTTAACTATCAGGATAACGTGTCTATAGCAACTACTACACCGACTTTAGACACATGCTGATCTTGAAATAGATGGTGAAATTGCAGATCTAAAATCTAGGGGGCACTTAGTCAATTTGAAGTACAATTTACAAAAATTCTTAAAATGTCTAACCCATATATCTTTGGATTGTTTACCATACTTCTATGTGACAGTACTGCATCACATGCTTACAAATTGTAAAATAATTCAATATGTTTGATGAAAGATATTTCCAATCTTTAACCAATGATAATTATTTGACCTATAGTATTTTGTTCTTGTATTCAACAAGTGCCTAAATTCCTTTATTCTGGAGCATAATCCCAAATGTAAACCAAACTTTCCTTTTGATTGCAGTGCATCCAGTGATGAAAAAATAAAATTGCTCAAAAATGTGATCAATAGTTTTTCTTGGTTGTGGTGAGACGATGAAAGTTTCAGTAAAAGCTGTAAAAGATAACCCAAGCACATTACAATCTGTACTTCTATACAGATTGATATAAGTGACTTCTACATCACGGACATCTGAGAATAAATGATTAAATTCCTATGTGAATCACTGTTATGTATGAATGTCACGTCAACAAATGAGGGTCATCGTTTGTCGAAAGTCTTATTGTCATTTTCCATGAGGGTGGTTTCCCGAAACCAATCACGTCTTTCTTGTACAGAAATGGAAGCAGGTTGATACGAATTAGGTTGAGCAGTGTAATGACGAGACATGCTTCCTTTTGAGTGTGAACAGTTCTTAACTTGGTTGCCTGTATCCAATTGACCGGGTGCTGTTGCAGGTGATCTTCAAAGAATTGTGTATCGGCGATCTGTTTCTTTTTTTTTTATTTAACCGCTTGTTACCAAAATTGACTTTTCAAAGCCTAAGAGTGCAACATCTATGCTGCCATGTGATTTTCTTTCAATTTTTGGACAATCTTATTCAATCTGTTAATGTGCCTCAAGTTATAAATGCAGAGTAAGGTTGAATATCAACACTAAAATATGTCATTCATCGGTTGGCCAACTACCTTGGTATTGGATGAGGAGCAATCATAATGGCCTCTGATTGGCTGGGCAAAGCTGCCATGGGTCAGCATACTACCATCTCATTGGATGAGCTGTAATCAAACTGGCCTCTGAATGACTGAGAACAGCTGTCATGGTTGGGCACACTTACATGTGATTGGCTGAGGTGTAATTAAACTGGCCTCTGATTGGCTGAGCACAGCTGCCATGGATTGGCATACTTACATGTGATTGGCTGAGGTGTAATCAACCTGGCCTCTGATTGGCTGAGCACAGCTGCCATGGTTGGCTTGCATCCGATTGGTTGAGGTGTAATTAAACTGGCCTCTGATTGGCTGAGCACAGCTGTAATGGTTTAGTTTGATATCAAACAATGTAAGGGTATGCTATACAGTTCCATACACAATATGCAGTAAATAATGCATCTTTCTCATTTATGCTCTTGAACACTTTTTTCAATAAAGCAATGCCTGAATAAGTCTCAATACCCTATAAATAAGTCTCAATTCCTTATGAGATGAAACTGCCAATTTGAAAACCTCTTTAAATTGAATTTCTTCAAGGAATCCGTTAAATTGTACTTTCAGCCTTCTAAGTACAGATGCAAACTCTGCGAGTCAAACACTTGAATATGTTTTTAATGGACTGCTTAAGTTAAACTCGGCTTGATAAGAGTTTTAGAGTAAGTCACTGATAACATAAGTGAAAAAGATTGCACACTTATTCACTTTGGTCAACTTTTTTTCAACAGTCTCAGATGTGGAGAACCTACACTGCCAACATTTAATTCCTGCACTAATTGCGTGGGCAGCCCAGGCATATTAGACGACCGCTTGCCTGATTGCCACCCGATTTCCTAGACATGGATGACCTCACAACTGAAAGTAGCTTTCATTCACGAGCCACATGGGACATTGATGTGCTTGGCTTATTCTTTTAACATGTTATCCGTGGGTGTTTGTACAATCAGGCACTGGTAGACGTAGGGTCGACTGGTGCAGGAATCAAATGTCTGTACTGTACGTGGGTATATTTGCATTCAAACTGACATGTTTGAATGCAGCCCAAATATCTTTTCATGTCTTTATCCACCCCAATAAATGGTGGATGGGTGTCTGCATAAGTTCTTTTAAAAGCTCAGAAAAGGTTATAACTGTATAGCTGGCAGCCTCTGAGAACGAGTCTCTCATAGGCGTAGTAGTATTCTTTGTACTATGGTGCAGAGCCGTGATGATTGTAAGAACAGATTATCCATGATGTCATTCTTCTTGTACCATGGTCAAGTCTAAATATTCCTATATTCTTCTCTTAGATACTTGTGGTATGATCTCAGCTGAGTGCGATGATTATAGAGACATATCCATAAAACCATTTTTCCCTCATCTTGGCGTATTCTTGATGTGCTTTTTTCTTCATATACCTGAAACCACTTTTCAAAGGGCCATTTTTCTCTCATCTTGGTCAAGTATACATCTTCTAAACCCTTTTCTTAGGTAATCATAGGGCGTTTCATTTTTTCTTTTTAAAAATACCTTTATAAAGCTCATTTCTACAGAGAAGTGTTTCGCTTTTCAACGGGCATGTTGTTCTCTCCTTCTCTGAAGTCAATGAGGAGTTTTCAGATTTCATGGACCACCTTTTTAAGACCCTATCATGTGGAATATTTCTTTTGAGCTGTTCTTTGCTTAATAACGTGTGTCTTGTTCGCTTGTTCCTACTCTGAAATCATGGTAGAGTTTCCAGATTCCTTGAACCAACTTTTTAATGCCCTATCAGGTGGAATATTTCTTTTGAGCTGTTCTTTGCATGCCAACTTAAGTCCTGTTATCTGTCCTTCTCTGAAATTGTTGTAGAGTTTTCAGACCCCTTAAACCACCTTTTTATGGCACTATCAATAGGATACCTCCCCCTCTGCAAGTAGAGAATTACAAGGTTTCTGAAATTGTATAAAGAGGAAGATTTCTGTGAAAATGGTATTTACTTGTCATTTCTTCTTTGTCATCTCTTTCCCTAGAAGGTAATGTGTTGTTTTTTTCATATACCTGAAACCACTTTTCAAAGGCTCTATCGAGTGAAACATCACTAGATAACCAGTCTTTTCTAAATGCCAAAGGTCACTTTTGTCCAAAGCACAAGGACACAATGATTGACTGTGGCATTGAGGCATTTTCAGATTTCTGAAATTAGCTGTCCTAGGATCTATCTTCACTTCCAGAGTTCATTTAGTATAGGTGTCGCAATAAACCTTTAGAACCAAACTTGCTAAATATAGACATTTCATCTCCTTCTCTTGGGGAAAGGACCCCCTTGGTGACTCCGTCCTCTTCCTCTTCCTCTTCCCCGACCGCCTCTGTATCCAGGACCTGATTCTGGTCCCCGTCCTGGTCCGGGTCCCGGTCCCTGTCTTGGTGCGGCCCTGTAATCCTGATCTCCATCAAACGGGCGTTTCTGAGCCCGCCTTCCTTCCATGTTCCGTAAAACATCGCTGATGGCCACGATGGGGAAGTTCTCCAAACAGCGGACGAGAACCGGATCCATCTCTGCGACGACCGCGTCCTCGCGATGGATGAACGCCTCCAATAAGATCGGGTCCAGATCAAAGAGCGCATCCTGCTGGCCATCCATCAAACCGGAGAACGTGTCTCGTGTGACGCGATACGAGGCCTGTGCGGCTTCCTCGCGACGCATCGATCGCCGATCAATCTCGTTTATCGCATCATGTAGGACTCCATGATCGTACTTGTGAAGGGCGTCGACTAGCGTCTGATCTACAGTGTAGAGGATCTCCCGATCGTCTTTGAGAACCGCTTTGAGGATAATCGGATTGAGTAACAATAACGCCTCCTTGTCACCACGCGCGATCGCTTGAATCTGATTGGTGAAATCGTCGGATTCCTGCTGCTGCTGGGACTTGGGTTTGGTGAGGAGGTGAATCGCATCCTTGAGGATCTGGGGATCACAGTTCTGGAGAACGTGAACGAGCTTCTGATCCACCGTACGCAGAATCTCCTGGTTATTATTCAGCACCGACTCCATGATCAGCGGATGAAGAAGGAGAAGGGCATCCTTGTTGCCATTGGCAACCTCCTCCACAAGCTGCGCATCGTCTAAATCGTCACCATCTACACGACGTTGCGGATGCGGAGCCGGAGGAGGGGAGGGGTCGTTCAAGGCCCCCCCGCACATGTTCCCCAGGAGCTCTGGATTGACCCTCTGAAGGGTCTTGAGGGTGATAACTAATATTCCTTGATCAGGGATACTGGTCCGCTCCTGCAGGATCTGTGCCATGGCCAGCTCGCGCGGACTGAGCGACTCAAAGCCAGGACACGCAATGTTTTTCTCCTGAAAGACAAAAAAAGAGGAGATAATCAATAAAAGTTAACTTTTCCAATTCACCATATCTGAACCACTATACTCCACTGCACGCATAGGGTAATGAAGTATGGATAGGAAACAAGGGCTTGAATAGCCAGTTGTGGATCGTTATACAAATATATATATATATATATATATATATATATATATATATATATATATATATATATATATATATATATATATATATATATATATATATACATATATATATATATATATATATATATATGCATACATACATATTTCTAGGTGTATTTCAAGATGCACTTGCAATATACGATCTGCAGTACAATCCTGAACACCCATGTTCTATGTGAGATACAAAAAATATACAGCCAAAAGTAAGAAACAAGAGATAAATTATATGGAGAAAAATTGTGGGAACAGCTTGAAAACAGTCTGCAAAGTTCTATTAAAATAAATACTAAGTGAAGTAAATATCATTACCATTATGTAAATGGACTTCACAGGGAAATCTATTCTAAATGGAAGGGAGACACTTTCATAAATTTGATACATATTCTTCCATAAAATACATTATTGTCAAGTATAAATACATCTATTTCACTAAAATGATTGTGTCAGTCCAATTCATTTTATAAGCTTTTACATGATGATCGATGTCCTATTTCACTCCAAAGTTTATTGATATCCTCAATCATTTTTTATTTTGTTGCTATCTAGATATCAATGAATCACTCCAGTGAAATGTGTGTGCCGTTTCAGGGAAAGAACATATCTTGTCAAAATCTGAATAATGTAATCAATGAACGGATAGCTCAAATCAATCTTCCATGTAAGTCATCCAAAGACGGCATTACATACTTACCTTAAACATCACAAGTAGAATCAATGTTGGTTTATTTTTGCACATATTTGTGTGAAAGAGCCCTCTTTTTTAGAAAAAAGAATGAATTTACAGCCTATGATATCTACTAGTAATTAACCATAAATAAATGTAACCAGTACACAAGTACGCCATACTGTAATAGACATCAGACATACCGGTCTGGAATGTCTACGTAAGTCTGAGCAGTAGAGTACCACAAGAAAAATCAAACAAAGTACATATTTTATAGAAATACACCATTCAACCTAAAAATATATGATATGAAGATGAAGTCTTGTCCTAGTATGCCGTTACTTTCTTGCATAAATACATACCTCTGTGTGTGTGTGCATATATGTGTATGTATGTATGTATGTGTGTATGTATGTATGTATGTGTGTATGTATGTATATATAGTGTGTGAATGTGTATAGAACATCTTTATAAGAAGTCACTCAGAAACCTCAATATCAGTTTGAGATTGTTGCGTCCAAACAACGAACCTAATATCGAAGTCATAAAACCCCAAGACTGGAAACCAGAAAAATATAAGAAATTGCATATCATCTTCTCTTCTTCTTCTGCTTTCTAATTAGATCAATAAGATTCTTCTAATTAGATTATGTTCTTAGTTCTTCCTTCCAATTTCCGGTATGATTCTCTTCTTGATTGGGTACTTTGCCGTAGCCTCAGCAAGCTGACCACTTACTGCTGAATCCCTCAACATGAAAATACATGGTAAAATATCAGGCCATCACCCTACTGTCGATTTCCTGGTTTTTATTTTATATCCATATCATCATTCATGCCATGTGTTGTCTGCATACACCAAAAAGCTGTTCTTCCTATAAGCGTTGCAAAATCTTTTCGAATAGAAAAAGAGGGTCTTCCTTGGTGTGGCTCGTTCATTCCTGTCTGGAGCTTATCTTATGCCATAATGAGAAAAAAATAATAATAATAAAAAAGAAGAATCGAAAAAAATTGCGCTCATAATCACTTTTTTGATATTCTTGTTGAAATTGTGACTAGCCAACAGTCAATGGTGTATAACTCTATAATCTGTGAAAGACCATTGAATAATCTAAATCCACACATGACATTCTCATGTGCCCAAGAAGTATGTGTAATCAGATTCAAGGGCAACTATCGGCAGGAATGGGTTAACCCTCCCAATGCTAAGGCTACTTTCGTCTAATGCACAGGGACACAAAGATTTTTGGATAACCATCTAAACCCTGTCATGTTGGTATTCATTGGATAGCTCTCGTTGAGTACTCTCAGATGAGTGCCTATGTGCCATAGTACCTGTCATTTTTCAGGTTTCTTTCCATCATTTTGAATTTGCCAAATTAGCCACCTGCAGCATAAGGGTTAAAGGGTCCTTGGGGTAAGTTCAGTAACTCAGTAACTCTACCAGACTCAATGGCGCAGTGGCAAGATTGCTGTCCTTCCAGGTATCAATCAATCGTGGCAGGAATTCATTGAATAGCTCTTGCTGAGTACTCTCATTAAGTACCCATGTGCCAGAGTTTCAGTATATCAAGCTGGCCAGAGATATACTACAGAACTAGCATTAATCCTTTCCATGCTGAGACTACTTTCGTCTATGGCAGAAAAATGCAAAAAGTTTTGAAAACTATCGAAACCCTGTCATGTTGGCATTCATTGGAAAGCCAACACTGAGTACTAACAGATGAGTACCTGTATGCCATCATTTTTCAACTATTTTGCATCATCTTGTATTGACCAAGTTATCCGTAACTAGCAGCCAAAACCCTCAAACCATGCCAATAGTTTAAGGAAAATCTGCGCCACCCTTGATCTATGGCTGATCCCCATTAAGGGAAGTCTGTGCCACTATAACTCGGCTTTGTCTGTATTTTCAGAAAACATGGGCCACCCTCTACCTATAAAAATGGTCATTGTTAAAAAGTGTCCCAAAATTACTAAGAACTTACAGTAAGATGTATTATCTTTTGTAGTCTCATTGATAAGACCTCTAATCAGTATTGCACATCAGGAGCTTCTTTTCATTGTTGGACCCTGATAGCTTCGCAAGCCACCATTCCAAAACCATCTACATGAGGTGATTGTGATCTTCACTCTAGTAATATATGATACCTACCCAATGTAAGTACAATTGACCTTAAATCCAATACAACTCTACCATGCTTATAATTCAATACAAAGCAAGCTTCTACCAAAAAATATCATCCAATGAAACCCCCCTTGCCTGCACAACCTCGCTCCCGATCTGCCCCTACTTTGCCTATTTTTTCATAAGCCTCACCAGGAGACCAAACCACTAGGGTGGGTGTGTACTTAGATTGGGTAGGTATCGTATATTACTAGAGTGAAGATCACTTTATCCTTTGTCTAGTGAACTCTGCACTCTAATACATATACTCCCTACCCAATCTAAGTGCAATTGACCAGAATAGCATAGCAATCTTTCAAATGCAGTGGTATGAGTCAGAATCTTTTATTAAATTGAAAGGGAAGTGTATTAGGGAAACACTACCTGTGTGCCCAATGATACCCGACTAAAGGTCCCGACCATAGTCTGACTACTAATTCGTGTCTCTCATTCTAAGCACCCCACTATTGTCTTCTTTGGGAGTGGATAGGGGATGGTGGTTGTGGGCTATCATCTGCTTTCTGCTTAGTTAAAGACAGATCTGTGTATTATCAGCGCAGCCGTGCAGATCAGTATTAGTAGTCAAATTCAATGCCTCCTTAACTAAGCACACTCACCAGGCTAACATCTTTTGATGCGGACACTTTGGATTTCTCAAGAATCTCCAGTTGACAAGGCCATTTGCAGGTTCGAGTCTCCGCTGGATCCCCAAGCGGGTTAGCCTGGTCGCTATATTAATGGGATGCATTCGTGAAGAGAAGGGAATTTCTTCCCGGTTCCATGTTTCTGTCTTGTCACGACATGACCCACGCTTTTGAAAGCAACGTAAAACCCCATTCTTTTCATGACCTTCCTTCCTTTCTGAACATGTTTCCCAAACTTCTGCCTCTTCTCCAGAAAGCTTACTTGACTATGAAGACCACATCACTCCCTCTCACTGCTGGTGCATATACATATTGGCTGGATGATGCACTGATGTGGGAAAATAAGTCTCGATTAATGTTGTGGGTGGAGCCCAATATGCTGCCTCCAGAATATGCTGTACTACTCCTCTCAAAAGTGCATGTGTGGTCGTCGCTGCTTTTGCTTAATGGGCCTTAGTTTTCATCATTCTCTGTATATCCTCTGACACATTGGAATGAGCGTACTTAAAAGTCAATAATCTGTCTTGCAATAGTCTTCTTTGAAGCTCCATATCCCTCTTTTTTCCCCATTACCATCCCCCCAAGGGGCATGCTTATTGGGTATGTAACAGGGGCCTGGCATCCCCAGACCTACACTGTTGTGTGGGTCTGTCTATGGTACCCATACAACTGAAAGATTCCTTGGGCCAACCTGGGACCATCTTTGCTCCCAGTCTCCCCCAGGTTTCTTCCTCGTTCTGTCTTTCTCTGTCCTCTTCCTTGCTGGTTGCTCAGAGTCAGGCTAATGTGTCTGGGTAAAGTGTTGTGTCAATGTGCCTGCGTCATAGCGCTTCGGTGAGGCAGCACTATTAAGGGTAGCACAAGTGGGAACCGTTGTGATATGACCTATGTGTTAAAGTGACGTAAAGGCTCCTGGAAGACTCCAGGACTAGAAATTTACCTTCTTAGGACGACGAGCAATGAGGGTCACCATATAGCCATCCACAGTCTTTGCCACTTTCCACTCCCGAAATATTTCGTGCAAAAAAAATGCAAACCGATTCTAGAGCAGAACTAATGGGATCTTTAACACCGTTCTTGTGACACCAATTGAAGAAAACAACTCTGGCATTGATCCTTGTATGTCCCCTGTGAGCATGTCTTTGAGCATGGACATCCACAGCTTCCTTCCCCAATTAGGAGCTATCGGGTTCATCCTGGTCCTTGAGCAATTTACCTTCAGTAGAACCCTCCTTATGATGGGCTGCGGAGGGAACGCATATTCATCTGGACTGTCCCAACTCATCATTAGCGCATTGTGTGCCACCACGTTGGGCTCCCTTTCCAATGAGTAATACACGGATAACTTGTTGTTGAATCCATTCGCAAAGAAATCTACTTGGGGACGCCTCCATGGCTGGAATAGATCCTCCATCACCGTCAGGCATAGGAACCATTTGTGGGGAAGCCCTTTCCAGGAATAGAGGTCTGCTAGAGCATTCCACTCCAGCTGGATGTAGACTGCAATCTTTTTCAGGTGATGATCCCTGCATCCCTGACTAGTTCCCATGTCAGGAAACAAAGTGTGGACCATTTGGTCCCCCCTTGCTTGTTGATATATGTTACTACCGTCATGTTGTTGCTTTTGACCTGTAATAAGTCCTTCACCTTCCACATCTCCTGGGAGTATACCATGGCCCGTCAACATCTCCAAATAATTGATGTGCTGTTTCTTCTCTGGAAAAACTTCTCTGGAAAGACCAGTCTCTCTCGTCTCTGCTCCTAACAGGTACGCCCCCCAACCCTGCAGGCTGGTATTTGTTACTAACTCCAGGCTTGGGATGAAGGAGACAATGTTCTACTTTTCTCCAGATTTCACCTGTTCCGCCACCAGTCCAGGTGTTTCCTTAGAGCATTCAAGACCGTAAGAGCCATAAGTGTAACCAGCCTTATTTGACCTGGAATATGACTCTGTCCAGACATCCAAGCAGCCTAAGGAACAGCCCTGCTGACACCTCTATCCTCCTCTGTACCATCTCGACTGTCTGAACTATTGCGTTTATCCAACTTTCTGGGGCAGAAACTACCCCCACTTTTGTCATCAATCTCAACCCGATATGAACGATGTCTTGATATGGGGTTAAATCTGACTTCTCCCAATTTATCAAAAGACCTATGTCGGACATGAACTGAACCCTCTCCCTGGACTTGTAGGCCAAGAATGATCATTACTTGTCCTTCACCAAGAAGTCGTCAAGGTATGGAGATGTGCATAGTCCATAATCTCTCTTCTGATTGATGTGTTTTGCAACTGGAGCCAACATGGTGAAAATATGAGGCGCAGTTGTTATCTCGAAGGGTAAGACTTGGAACTTGTACACCTCATCCACACACAGTATTTTCAAGGAGAAGGGTGTATAGGTGTGTGGAAATAGGCATCCTTCAGATCCACTGAAATCAGAAAAACGCCCTCCTCCACCTCCTGAATCACATTTGCTGGGGTTGACAATTTAAAGTGATGTTTCTTTAAAATTGGTTTCACAGCCTGCATTTTTTTTACTGGACATTTTTCATTTTACTTTGGCGCCAGGAAGATTCTTGAATAGAATCCACACTGGAAGTTATTTTGTGCATAGCAGACTTTGCTAACATATCTGCCACCTCTCTTAATAACAGCACTTTTAAGGACTCGTCTTTTGGAATGGGGGACCTCAAGATTCCACTGAATTGGGGTCTCTCTGACAATTCCATCCTGTAGCCCCTCTCTGTAACGTTTAGTACCTATTTGACTCTACAGAAGGATTTCCAAACCCTTGAGAACTTAGGTAACCTCGCCCCTACCAGGATAGTGGGAAACGGAATCAGGATGTTGTCACTTCCTGGCGTTGAAATTGGCAGATCCTCTGCCTCTTCGTGCGGGTTTTCCTCAATGCTCTCCCTTCTGCCAGGAGGAACAGAAAGGCTCCCTGTTGTCCTTCCTCTCCCGATACTGTCTAGAGCTGTAGCCGGACAGGTTGTACCTCCCTCATGAAGAAGGGCTGTTTCTTCGGAACAGGACCTTGTTTGAAGGATGAGAAACGCTTTCTCTTCCCTAACCTCTCCATCTCTTTTTTCCCTCGCGCCGTTTCAGACTCCTCACTCTGGAATCCCTCTCCATCCGGAAGTCTCCACACAAACAAATACTGAGAAAGTAGGCAGGTAGCTCTGAATACCTTGTCCTGGTCTCCCTTCTCAAACAGAGAACTTTCTAGGACTTGGCCCCAACCTTCCTGAGACTTATACCATGAAGGTGTGCTGTCACCAGACAGATGTCTTGTGATGCTTTGTCAAGCACCTTGAAAAACATTGGAACAATATTTTCCTCCCTCGTACCTCCTTTCTCTGTCTTCTTTGTTCCCTGCAACTTTCTTCCAGCTTCTATCTTCATTCTCATAAAAGCAATTTTCCTAAACATTGTGTTTGACGATGTGAGAGTCTTGTAGGCCATAGACCGCTTGTCAAATTTTGGTTCTTTTCTGCCCATCATAGAACATACTTCCTTCACATAAACATTCAAATTAGGGTCCATCCCCAGTCTCTTGAAATCCTTATCCATGAACTGGTAATTGTTCTTGAAAGTCTGAGTAAACATACTCATATTCTGAGTCGAAGATGTAGAGTTTAAAACCTCATTCACCTGATTCCTCCACACCCCACATTCCTTTTCTGAGACTGAACTCCTAGGCTGTTGTATCTCAACTTTCACCCCCACTGAGTCTGCCTGGTTAAGCATCTTTGGAATCATGGCTGATTTGTAAACCGCATCACCCGATATGAGCCCACATGGCTTCATTGAAGTTTATCTTTGAAGGTATGCTTGCATCTAAACATACCCTGGCCCCTTGTGCAGCCGTATTGGTTAATACTGTACCCTCCTCACACATGGTCTGAGATATAGGATTTGTTGTCATGTCTGGTCAAATGACCCTTTACTAAGTCCCCAATAGGCATGCTATCCTCGTCAGTGTTACACTCCTCCACATCATCCTCTTTCGTTTTTCTTCTCTTCCTTCTCTTTGTCCTGGAACAAGTAAATAACTTATGGCTGTAGGTTAGACGCCTGTGAAACAGTTGCTGTGGCCATGGGGGGAACCTGAATGGGTGCATTAACCCTCTATCCTTGACAGTCTCCATTTAAATTCCACTTACCTGTCCTCCTCTTCTACACTGGCCACCTCCTCTTCTACACTAGCCTCCTCCAACTCCTCACTACAATCCACACCTGTCAAGGTGGGAGAAATGACAGCCGAAACATTGTCATCAGAATCCTGTCTGGGACTATTTTTCCAGAGAACAATTTGATTATCTCCTCCTTGAACGAAAGACCATTCTTGAGTTCCAAACAAAGTCCTCAAAACCCCGGCCTCAAGACCTCTTACTTTCTTCCAGACACTAGAAAAATCTTTCGGCGACCTTCTCAACCGAATGACTAGAACCCAAAGGTGCACTTGCCTGTGGGGATTTAGACCTGAAATCCTCAGTTCCTTCCTCTTCTAGAGCCTCTCCTTTTGCCACGCTCCCCTACGTACGGGCGCCGCCATCTTGACTAGTGCACAAAACACTATGGGGGGATTCTTGAGTCGCCTCGCCGAGTTTGCCCTCCTCAGCTGCGTCACATCTCCGTCGTGGAGAAAGCTGACGCATCTCACCAACTCCTTCTTCCTCATCCTTTTCTCTCTAGCAATTCACCAAGAATTGCTGATAGTCTTTGTACCGACCCAACAGCACCAAATCGTCGCACTTCTTGCAAAAATGGGAACGCCCGGTGTTTCTTCAACAGTATGTATGCAGTATGCAGTAGTAAGCAGCATCGCTGTTTTGCCATCCTACACTGTTTGAACTTTGATCGTGTCATGGTCTGAGTAATATGTATGTATAACATTGGCAGTTGCATCTGTAATGTTGGTGTAAATGTGGTCTATTGTAATTCCTGCCTTTGTTGTTGGTCCAATGTTTAGTTGTTTAAGATTGTGTGGCAGCAAAATTTCCTTTTTGAGCATGTGCAAAGTCGGATTTCAGTTTATCCATATTCATATCCCCAAGGACCACCAGCTTTTGTCCGTTGTACAGTTGTACGTTGTAATTTGCTTTTCTAAGTCAATCAGGAGAGCCGCCACTGGTGTCCTGTGGTATCTGTAAACGCACATGTAGGTGCATGTGTCTGGGTATGTTACAGTTGCAGTCAACCTTTCCGCTGTTGGCGTGTGGTGATGAGTTACATTCCTGAGTGGGGTTGTAGATAAGCATGAAACCCCATGCCTTGCTGATGGTTTTTCTGGGCTGTATTCTACCTGGTTGTGGCTCTATGGTCAGTGTATTTTGAAATGTTAGTTTCAGCTACCAATGTTATGAAACTATTCTTGAAGTTGTAGTCAGATGCTAGGTCCATCATGTGCTGATTCAAGCTTCGGATGTTAATATAGCATGCAACTCTGTTAGGGCCCATGGTGCGATCTAGGCACTGTGGTATTGGTATCCAGGGTCTTAGCCAGGATTTAGAAACTGGGTGCCCAAAATTGGCAATTGTAAAATTTTTGGGCGTCCAAATTTTTAAGGGGAACACCAATATACTCAAATTTCAACCATACACATTTTATCAAAATAATGAATGATATCCCTATACAATGTCAAGGAAACTATATGAAGATGAAAAAATTCAATTCTATGCTTGAAATTGACATTTTAAGAAATTCCTCACAAAAAAGTTTGGGTGTCCTGAGGGGTGCTTTTTAAGGGTATGGGTGTCCAAAAAGACAGCCAGACGCCCTGCTGGCTAAGACCATGTTGGTATCGTTTCATTAGTACTGAGCCTTGCCCATCTCTGCATGTACTCCTGTATCTGTACGTAGTGTCTGGCCCTGGCATCTGTGAATAGTCTTAGCCGCTGCTACATCTGTGGTGCTATTGGTGTCCATGTTCTTTCTATGTCACATCTGTATAGCTTTGTCGCCCTGGCTCTTAAGTCAGTTCTGATATCTTTGTCATCGAAGTGAACCCATATGTTACCTGTTGATACCTTGAGAACATTAGTAATCTCCTGCCTACCGGGATATTGGGAAACAGAATCAGGATATTGTCACTTCCTGGCATTGAAATTGGCAGATCCTACGCCACTTTGTGTTTTTTCCTCCATGCTCTCCCTTCTTCCAGGAGGGACGAAAAGGCTCCCTGTAGCTGCTTGTAGCTGCTACATCTGTGATGCTATTGGTGTCCAGGTTCTGTCTATGTCACGTTTGTATAGCTTTGTAGTCCTGGATCTTACTGTATTCTTCCGAACGTCCGCACGGTGCAGGTAGAGGTTGGGAAAATATTCTGTAGAAGGGGTGTTGGCAATCTTCCGTTTTACCGCACACCTCAATGATTGCCGATCGTAACGTATTGGGTGTTATTGCACCTTTGCGGTCTCGGTGTTCAGCTTGCTTAGACATTTGGCGCATGTAATATGATTGTTGTTGATTGGTCAATAGTATGACCATGCGGCGAATATGAACAGTGAGAGCAGAATTAAGCGCTGGTTTGAGAACACGGCTAGAGAAAAAGGTATGTGATTTCTTACTTCTTCTGGGGGGAAGTTTTACAAGTTTTTCATAACAGTTGCGCTGGCCGTTCCCCCTCTAACCTTGAAAAATAGGCATGTGTGCTTATTCGGACATGTGCGCTTAATCGGACGAATACGGTAAGTCAGTTCTGACATCTTTGTCTTCGAAGTAAACCCATACGATACCTGTTGCGAACATGTTATTGGTATTGTCTGGTTGATCTGGGAGCTTCATTACCTGGCCAGCTGGTCCGTTCGTTAGCCCATCCTTAATTGCTATATGTTGTTGGGTGACCTCACCACGATCCTCCTTTGCAATGATAAGAAAACTGGCTAGGTCTAAATGGGAACGCCCAGTGTTTCTTCAACCCTCCTTTTCGCCTGGCATGTTCGACATTTCCTAGTCACCATTTTTTCCTTGCACATTGTCTGCTCATGCTGCCCAAGAACAGACGTCGCACGGTGGTATTTCTTAGAAAAAATAGGCAGAGTAGGGGCGGATCGGGAGCGAGGTTGTGCAAGTAAGTGGAACCAGCAGGGGGAGTTTTATTAGATGATATTTTTATGTAGAAGCTTGCGCGGCAAGTTTCTATTCTAAGCACGGTAGAGTTGTATTGGATTTAAGATGTTCTTTGATAGATTGAATGAGGAAATGTTGGATGATTGTTAACTGCTACTCTTACATTTCTTTCTCATCTTACCTCAAGTCTACAAACGACTGAACTCGAGTCACAGGCAACATTCTTGCAGGCCTCAAGTCTACAAACGACTGAACTAAAGTCACTGGCAACATTCTCTCATGCCTTAGGTGTACCATGGACCAAACTTCAGTCACTGGTAACTTTCTCCCAGACATCAAGTGTACCAACGACTTAACCTGAGTCACTGGCAACATTCTCCCAGGCCTCAGGTGTACCAATAACTTATCTTGAGTCACTGGCAACATTCTCCCAGGCCTCAGGTGTACCAATAACTTATCTTGAGTCACAGGCAACATTCTCCCAGGCCTCAAGTATACCAATAACTTATCTTGAGTCACAGGCAACATTCTCGCAGGCCTCAAGTGTACCAACAACTTAACTTGAGTCACAGGCAACATTCTCCCATGCCTCAAGTGTACCAACAACTTAGCTTAAGTCACTGGCAACACTCTCCCATGCCTCAAGTGTACCAACAACTTATCTTGAGTCACTGGCAACACTCTCTCAGGCCTCAAGTGGACCAACAACTTATCTTGAGTCACTGGCAACATTCTCCCATGCCTCAAGTGTACCAACAACTTATCTTGAGTCACTGGCAACACTCTCCCATGCCCCAAGTGTATCAACAACTTAACTTAAGTCACTGGCAACATTCTCCCAGGCCTCAAGTGTACCAACAACTTATCTTGAGTCACTGGCAACATTCTCCCAGGCCTCATGTGTACCAACAACTTATCTTGAGTCACTGGCAACATTCTCCCAGGCCTCAAGTGTACCAACAACTTATCTTGAGTCACTGGCAACATTCTCCCATGCCCCAAGTGTATCAACAACTTAACTTAAGTCACTGGCAACATTCTCCCAGGCCTCAAGTGTATCAACAACTTAACTTAAGTCACTGGCAACATTCTCCCATGCCCCAAGTGTATCAACAACTTAACTTAAGTCACTGGCAACATTCTCCCAGGCCTCAAGTGTACCAACAACTTATCTTGAGTCACTGGCAACATTCTCCCAGGCCTCAAGTGTACCAACAACTTATCTTGAGTCACTGGCAACATTCTCCCAGGCCTCAAGTATACCAACAACTTATCTTGAGTCACTGGCAACATTCTCCCAGGCCTCAAGTGTACCAACAACTTATCTTGAGTCACTGGCAACATTCTCCCAGGCCTCAAGTGGACCAACAACTAATCTCAGATCACTGGCAACGCTTTCTCAGGCCATGAACCAAAGCCAAGTCACTGGTAACTTTCTCTCAGACCTCAAGTGTACCATCAACCTAATAACTCAAGTCAGGGGCAACTTTTTCTCCATCCTCAAATTTACCATCAACTAAATTAATGTCACTGGTAACTTTCTATCAGGCCCCAAGTGTACCAACGACTTAACTTGCAATCACTGGCAACTTTCTCTCAAGCCTCAAGTGTACCTTCAACTAATTTTCACTGGTAACCTTTTACAGGCTTTAAGTGTAAAGAAAGGAAGGCAGGAAGGCGTGGGGCTTTACAGCGCTTTCAACAACTTAGGTCATATCGCGATGTGATAGAAACCGGGAACCGGGAAGAAATTCCAATTGCTTCACGAGTAGTTCCAAGGGGTCTTTCAGTTGCAGAAGGACCATGAACAGCCTTTCACAATGCCACACATTAATATAGCGACCAGGCCAACCCGCTTGGGGATCAAGCGGAGAATAGAACCATCAACAAAACTCAAGTCACTGGTAACTTTCTCTTAGGCCTTAAGTGTACTGACAACCCAACTCAAGTGAGTGGCAACTTTCTCTCACGCCTCAAGTGTACCTCCAACAGATTTCAAGTCACTGGTAACTTTTTACAGGCTTTAAGAGTACCACAGACCTAACTCAAGTGAGTGGCAACTTTCTCTCAGGCCTCAAGTGTATCTTTAAAAGATTTCAAGTCACTGGTAACTTTTTACAGGCTTTAAGTGTACCACAGACCTAACTCAAGTGAGTGGCAACTTTCTCTTAGACCCAAAGTCTACCAACAACTGAACTGGAGTCACTGGAAACTTTCTCTCAGGCCCAAAGTCTCCCAACAACTGAACTGGAGTCACTGGAAACTTTCTCTCAGGCCTTCAGTGTACCATCGTCCAAACTGAAGTTACGAACTGGAAACTTTCTCTAATGCCTCGTGTACCATCAACTAAGCTTGAGTCACTGGAAATTTCTCTCATGTCGTAAGACTACCATCGAACAAACTAAAGTCACTAGCAACATTCTCTTACTTCAAGTATATGGCAACTCTTCCACATGCCTCAAGTATACCACCAATTTAACTTGAGTCACTGGCAACTCTTTTGCATGCCTCAAGTCTACCAACGTCCAAACTCCTGTCATTGGCAATGTTCTCTCAGGCCTCAAGTGTACCACAGACCAAATCCAAGTCACTGGCAACTCTTTCCCAAGCCTCAATGCCTCAAGTGTACCACCAACTTAACTCCAGTCACTGGCAACTCTTTCGCATGCCTCAAGTCTACCATTGACTTAACTCCAGTCACTGGCAACTCTTTCCCAAGCCTCAATGCCTCAAGTGTACCACCAACTTAACTCCAGTCACTGGCAACTCTTTCCCAAGCCTCAATGCCTCAAGTGTACCACCAACTTAACTCCAGTCACTGGCAACTCTTTCCCAAGCCTCAATGCCTCAAGTGTACCACCAACTTAACTCCAGTCACTGGCAACTCTTTCCCAAGCCTCAATGCCTCAAGTGTACCACCAACTTAACTCCAGTCACTGGCAACTCTTTCCCAAGCCTCAATGCCTCAAGTGTACCACCAACTTAACTCCAGTCACTGGCAACTCTTTCGCATGCCTCAAGTGTACCACAAACTTAACTCCAGTCACTGGCAACTCTTTCGCATGCCTCAAGTGTACCACCAACTTAACTCCAGTCACTGGCAACTCTTTCGCATGCCTCAAGTGTACCACCAACTTAACTCCAGTCACTGGCAACTCTTTCGCATGCCTCAAGTGTACCACCAACTTAACTCCAGTCACTGGCAACTCTTTTGTATGCCTAAAGGGTACCACCAATTTAACTCGAGTCACTGGCAACTCTTTTGCATGCCTCAAGTTTACCCCCAACCTAACTTGAGTCACTGATAACCGTGCAACCCTCATATGTACCACCAACCAAACCAAGTCACTGGTAACTTTTTTGCATGCCTCCGGTAAATCGAAACACAGTGATAGGAACCTGAGTACCCTGGTAAAATCAACGAGCATAAAATATTCAGCAGTCAGTGACAGCCATCAATGCAGACCTAATGATATGGGATAGAAGCCATTAGAATTGGATTTCGTTTTTCGTCACTTTTTCTGTCATATCGTGACTAGCCAGTTGTAACTGATGGAGGAAACTGCAGTACCCGGCGAAAAAACCACCGCCGAACACCAAGTCACTGGCAACTTTCTCACATGCCCCTCTGTACCTGATTCTGGAGGTGCTCTTTGATGGACTGAGTGAGGATCTGTCTGATGACTGTGGTTTCCTCGTGCTTGTCCACAACCGCTTCTTTCAGCAACTGCAAAAAACAACAACAAGAAATCGTAACAATATTGGTACAAAAGTCATAGTCTTGGTGTCATTTGGACACCCAACCCATCAAAAATCGTCCATCAGGACATGCAAGTTATTTTGTGAGTAATTTCTTGAAATGTCATTTTCAAGCATAATATTAATTTTTTCAACCTAAATACAATTCCCATGACATTGTATAGGGAAAGTATGCCTTATTTCAAAAAGTAGATGCATATTTATGTTTGCAATCGGAGTACATTGCGGTCTTCCTTGAAAAAAGGGATGACCCAAAATTTGACAAATGCCAAGCTTGGGCGCCCAGTTTCTGAATCCTGGCTTGGACCTTGATTGGTACTATATATAAATAAATGACTTCTACCAATGCTATCATATCTGAATAAAGGACTTCTCCCCATGTTTAAATATATGAGTTAATGATATATCCACCCTGCAACCAGCTTTAGCAATAACTGTGAAAAGAAAAAAAAAGAAATCACAGCAGAGTTGTTACAATATCTGAATCAATCATTTCTCCATATAATAAGAGTATGTGAATTCTACCCCTACCTTACAATATCTAAATAAACCAATTCATGCATAAGATCTCCTTGACAAGTGTTGTCTAGACTTATAATACCTATGAAAACAGGTTGTAGATGCAAAGCATCAATAGTCAAAAGGCTAATCTGTGACGTGATTGTAAGACTGGCGCTAGTCTATACACATAGTAATTTTTTTCTCAGTAATTTTCCTTCCTATACTGAAAAATATACTTTATGTCCGCTTAAAATATTTTATATATTTGAAAACTTCATGCTAAATTAAAATAAGGAAGGCACGATTTTCCGCGGCAAAGGCAACATTTATATTATAACCAATCAGCATAAAGAAGTATCAGTGTTAGCGCAAGGGTAAAAAAAGAGTGCAGCCCCTTAATATCTCAAGCCTGAAAAAAGTGAGTCCCTTATGTGCGCTTGTAACGCGTGCACCACGAGCGCCGAAGGCGCGTAGTCCCTGCTAGGGGGGTCCGGGGGCATGCCCCCACGGAAATTTTTTGAAATATAGATGCTCTGTGATGCATTCTGGTGCATTCTGAGCATGAAGTTTTGGAAATACTTAGATGAAAAAATTCCCTTCTTTAGCTGTATTTCTGGGAATTTTTTTTTAGAAAGTGTGACAGACCCCTTCATCCTTTTTTTTAAATGTACAAGGTATTAACATTCTCTTTTTCAGATATTTATTTTTTCTTTATCTTAAGTGGGTTATTAAAAGGGTAGGTTAAATCTTGGAATTCCTTCAGATTCAATCTTAGAATTTGTTTCTTTGCTGGTCTACTATTTCCTTTAAGACTTCCCAAGTTAACCCATAGCTAGGTAATGAATATGATCACATCAATTGTGTTTGTTCAATCATTTTAAATATACCTGTTTTAAGAAAGATGAATTAACACATCAGGAAATCACAGGTATAAGTGAGGCTGCATCAAAAACTGATTTTTAATTTATCATTTTAATATCCAACTCTGAATGTTTTCTGCTAAATCTTAGTTCTACACAGCTCAAATATCATATAATTCATTTCACATAGCTACAACAGAAATATATTCACAAATATCAAGAACAGTAGTTTCAGGTGATGTTTCTTTTTATTTCAGAATTATTGAAATATGTTTCTACATAATAGTGAAGTGATATAATATCAATGAAGTGGTACAATAAAGAATCCTACCAATTGCCTAAGTTGCATATACATATAGGTTAGACTGGGCAGCATTTCTTTTCTTTCTAATGAGTCATTTATTATCATTGTTATATCTTTTATTTTGAGAGGCACACACACACAGGCTTCCACTGTTTGAGCTAATATGTAAGCTAGCCTCTTCTTTGTTGATTGAGTGCTCCTCTGAAGGAGCTGTATACATGATAGCATCGAACGTGAGCTCCTTGCAACAAAGTATCGTCTGCATGTGGAAAGCTGACCTTTGACCTAATTAGAGGCAGGCCTGACACCGTGCTTGCTGTGTGTGAGCTGTTTGCAGTATGATAGCTGCTGTGTTTGGCTGGCCATTAAGGGCCGTAAATGGCTATTCAGATACTCAAGCCCACTTGAGGTTGGCTGAAGTGCGTCCCTTGGGTACGCATTTCACCTAAATGTTTGCGTCCTTTTATGAAACATTGCGTCATTTGCATATGCTGACGGCGTCAACGTGATCTCTGAAGTATATTTAGTCCGGCCTCAGGATTTCGAGCACGGCCGTCCGGACCATGAACATTTCAAAACAGCTTCCCAGATAGGCGCGGCCTGAGGGCCCCGCCAATAACTTTTTTAACAAGTGTCTTCTAGACCTATTATACCTATGTAAATAACTTTCGAAATTCACCAAATATTTAGAGAAAATTTACGGTTTGGGTTCTGATCAACAAGTTTACCCCTCTAATATATATGACCATCCGACATTTTTAAAAATGTATCACTTCCAAGAAATGTATACTTACAGGACGAATTTTAGGCCGCAAGTCTACATCTCCACCAGAGTCCTGTAACAGAAAGTAAACAATATTTACTTCTATTGTAAAATAACAGTTCTTTAATGATTCTTACAAAGCAGAGAAATAGTGGCACAGATTTCCCTTGTTTACATTTACTTCATTTAAACAAACTCCACCTCCAATACTGCAAGTTGTTGTTGTTACTAAATTCTGTTATAATTGTTTTACACAACTACAAAACTCAATGGACGGTGGCAAGATTGCCGGCCTGGATGCTGGGAGGCATGGGCTCCAGAGTTCAATCCCAGGGCAGAGCGAGTAGGGGTTTGATTCCTCTATAAACTGGGGCAACCACCAAAAACCTTCATTTCTTACTCTTTATTGTCTGTCGCCAAATGGGAATGATAGACTTTGAAGAGTTTCATATTCATTTCATACCATCGTTAACCCTTCCAAGACTAAGGCAACTTTAGTCCTAAGCACAAGAATGCAAAGTTTTTTGAAAAACATCTAACCCCTGTCATGTTGGTATTCATTTTATAGCTCTTACAGAGTACTCTTAGATGAGTGCCCATGTGCCAGGGTTTTAGTAATTTTCCAGTTTTTTTTGCATTATTTTGTTATTTTGTATCTGTCCACTGACTTTCTCTAAAGCGCTTTTGAACATTATAGGTGAAAAGGGCGCTATATCAATTATCAATTATTATTATTATTATTATTATTATTGGCCAAATTAGCCATAGCATCATAAGGGTTAACTGTAACCAATACTGACCATTCTAGGAGGCTCCTGCTGCTGTTGTTGGGGCCTGTGTGGGTGAGCTGGTCCATCTGGAAAACTCGCCCCTCCCTGCTGCCGCTCGGGGAATCGGTTCCTTCCAATGGGTCCTTTATTGGCATCTGAGGCAGGCCTAAGAAGGTAAAAGAATGAATAATTAACCCATTTCTCCCTGTAGCAGCTCATAATCCTGCTTTATTTCAGAGAATATCATTTTAAGAATTTATTCAAAGAGTAATGTTAAGACAACAACCAATTTACCTTCAAATAACTTTTGAAAATATGATTTACTACCAAGCTATCTTATTGATTACCGTATCCCTCCGTTTAAGCGCACATGTGGGTAACAGGTTAGATAAAAAATCGCTAGAAAGGGTATTAGCTATCGTCCATATAGCCGCACCCATGGACACTACAAGCTTGAACGCTTCCAAACAATAAGCTAGAACACTCTTTTGTCTTTTGTTACACCATGTTCTTACACTTGGCATAGGCCACAGTGATCTTCCTACCCATCAGCATAGTACCATTCAGAGTAGTGATGGCATTTTAGAGAGAGAGAATAGATAAGAATATAGCTGTACCTGGATAGCCATGTTGGGTTCCTACTCTTGGCGAAGGCTACAGTGATCTTTCTACCCATCAGCATAGTACCATTCAGAGTAGAGATGGCATTTTAGAGAGAGAGAATAGATAAGAATATAGCTGTACCTGGATAGCCATGTTGGGTTCTTACTCTTGGCGTAGGCTACAGTGATCTTTCTACCCATCAGCATAGTACCATTCAGAGTAGAGATGGCATTTTAAATAGAGAGAATAGATAAGAATATAGCTGTACCTGGATAGCCATGTTGGGTTCTTACTCTTGGCGTAGGCTACAGTGATCTTTCTTCCCATCAGCATAATACCATTCAGAGTAGAGATGGCATTTTAGAGAGAGAGAATAGATAAGAATAAAGCTGTACCTGGATAGCCATGTTGGGTTCTTACACTTGGTGTAGGCTACAGTGATCTTTCTACCCATCAGCATAGTACCATTCAGAGTAGAGATGGCATTTTAGAGAGAGAGAATAGATAAGAATAAAGCTGTACCTGGATAGCCATGTTGGGTTCTTACTCTTGGCGTAGGCTACAGTGATCTTTCTACCCATCAGCATAATACCATTCAGAGTAGAGATAGCTTTTTTGGCATCGTCACCATTCTCATAATGCTGGAAAATAAAATACTCAGAGTTACTGAATAGATATTACAATGTAAATTGTGGTAGAATAATTTTGTGAATATCTTGGCTCTGTGAAAGAATGCAAAATCAAACCTCTGTGAACAAATTGCCAGTGGCCACTGGCCAGTCAATTACAGTATACTATGTTAATTTTGCGCATATAAAATAATGCCCTCAGTAGGGCTGGGCTCGATTGGCAAGACATTGAGCGCTCGAGAAAGTCTCACGATCAATACTCACCACCTTCTGACATTAAGCGACGAACTCGATACACTCCCTAACCCAACCTCATTTGAACCACTACCTAACAGTTTAGTCCCCCCCCCCCCCCCCCCCAAATTCACAAAAGCCTACCTTGTGCTTTTATTTCTCAAAAGAAATTGCGGCGCTAAGGTGGCCGCCATTAAATCTGCACTGCGATAGACACTATAGCGCGCTGTAACGCTTGGAAAAGTGTGGTGAGGGCCACGCTATGTATTTTAGATGGTGCTGGTCCGGCCCCCACCACACTTTTCCAAGCATTAACTCGCGCGCGACATAATCGAATCGAAAACATCGACATCGAAAAAAAATAGTCAATTAATCGGATCGAAAAAAAATGGCTGATGAGCAAAGCCCTAGCCCTCAGCAGCCTTTGATGTGCAGTTTAATTTTTGCACACTGATGTCGGATGACAAGTTAATAATAGCATAGGGATCGGATGTCAAAATCAGAATTTTAATGATATCTTGCAAGATAAAGCAAAGTCAGAAAAATATTTGATGGAGAAATGTCAATCAGAACATTACCTACAACTCTCCTTCAAATATTTAATAATATAAAACCTTTCTCTACTTCAAAGTTATCGTCAAAAGTATCATAGATTCAGATGACATTTTCTGGAGGATCTCACAAGTATTAATGAGTTAACCCTTATGCTGCTGGTGTCCACTACAAAATGATGCAAAACAAACTGAGAAATGACTGAAACCCTGTCATATGGGTACTCATCTGAAAGTACTCAGCGAGAGCTTTCCAGTGAATACCAACATGACAGGGTTTCTATGGTTTTCAAAAATCATTGCGCTCTAGTGCTTCAGACAAAATTAGCCTCAGCATTGTAAGGGTTTAAGAGACTCACCAAGAAGGCAAAGCCTTTCATTATATCCACGAATGCCAGTTTGCCACACTTAGAAAACACCTCATTCATCTTATCCTTAGTGCAATTAAAATGCACATTAGAGATGTGAAGTTTGATGGGTTCGGTTGCTTTCTTTCCTTGCCCTTCAGCAGCTTTTCCGCTAGATCCTACGTGTCCAGAGCCTTGCGCTACACCGCCCTTTGCATCCCCCCCAACAGATGACGTGTTGCCAGGTGCGTTGCCAGGCGCTTTCCCATCACTAGCAACAGGCCTTGTATCCATAGCAACGGCGTCTTTTGCGCTCCCGGTTGCCGCTGACAACTGAGATTTCGCTGCAGCATTTTGATTTTTGTTTTGAGCGCCCTTTGCCTGGTCGGCAACATCTTGGTCCGTCTTTAAGTCTGGAGTGTGGAATATGACTTTAATCGTTGAGCCATTGAAGTCTGTTCCACTGATCTCCTTGACAGCTACGTCCGCAGCTTCCTGGGTCTGGAACAACTGAGAAGAAACAAAAGAAACAATACAGTATACGGCTTTAATTTTGAGTGCTAAAATTTTCGCTTT
Source organism: Maea johnstoni (assembly GCA_963942565.1). Taxonomy (NCBI): domain Eukaryota; kingdom Metazoa; phylum Annelida; class Polychaeta; order Spionida; family Magelonidae; genus Maea; species Maea johnstoni. The sequence goes on from OZ012698.1 coordinate 2,077,360, forward strand.
ACAGACCTGCTGGAGGGTTATTGTGCGACTTTAAATATGCACATTCAATCACTCCAACTAAACCAGATACGAAGCAGGATATCTTTTTGAAGGATGTTATTTTGGCACTATCATGGTGAGCGCAAAAATAGCAAAAAAAATAAATGCCTGTAAAAATTACCAGTTATACAGTAGTTCCATAAAACAATAGAAAAAGAGATAAGAACCAATATCTGAAATAAATATCTGATATGGATAAGAAAGTTGGATTTTATGATTAACCATATCGTAATCAACAAATGATTGAAGAAAATCAGTTTTACTTCATTTTTCTGGTTTGGACTCAGCACTGTAGGACTGGTAAAATTCAGTCCATTTCTGGTGCAAAGATGCTTCTGAACTCTTATGCTGCTAGTGGCTAATTTGGCCAATACAAAGTGATGCGAAACACCTTAGAAAAATGAACGAAACCCTGGCACATGGTACTCATCTGAGAGTTCTCAGCGAGAGCTTTCCAATGAATACCAACATGACAGGGTTTAGATGGTTTTCAAACATCTTTGCGTTCTTGTCCTTTGGACGAAAGTAGCCTTAGTATAGCATTGGGAGGGTTAACATACTGTAAATTTGGAAAAGATTTGCATTTTTTAGCGTTCAGCCTCTGACGCAAAATTAAAATTCGCAATGATTAGTGCTGCCACTTTAAGTGTATAGCTGGCACTCAATGTTGTGGCCAATTCGCAATGTAAAAAACCGCACAAATCGATTTTCTGTTAATTCGCAAAATTTACTCGACACAATCTTTTGTGAATCTACAGTATCATTTGACCACTGAACCAACTCACCAGAGATGCGAAGTTGTATTTTTGGTTCATTTCGCACCAGCGAAGTGGACCAATCTCCTCAAAGGTTTCCATGACATCCTTTTTCTTGCAGTCACGTGGCAGATTAAGGATGTGGACTTTCCGCGTCTTTGGGGGACTCGCTTTTGAGGACGGTTCCGTCTTGACGCTGCTGCCAGCAGATCCAGCGCTGCCGCCAGACTGCTGCTGACGCTGCTTCTGCTGCTCCTCTTTATGCTGCTGGTGCTGCTGCTTACTGTCCTCAAACTTGACCTGGACCCTCGAGCCCAGCAGCAGATTTCCATTGTGAATACTGATAGCCTTATTCGCTTCCGACAGACTGGAGAATATCTACAAATAAAGGGGATTGCATTATGAAAGGAATACAACAAGGTTAAGTATGTCCCTATATAAGATACCTCGATCCCAGCAGCAGGAGATTTCCATTGTGAATACTGATGGCCTTATTCGCTTCCGACAGACTGGAGAATATCTACAAATAAAGGGGATTGAATTATGAAAGGAATACAACAAGGTTAAGTATGTCCCTATATAAGAGACCTCGATCCCAGCAGCAGGAGATTTCCATTGTGAATACTGATGGCCTTATTCTGTTCAGACAGACTGGAGAATATCTACAATAAAGGGGACCACACTGAAACAGTTGCCAAAGTTTTAAATAGAACTTAGGAATATGTCAAAGGTAAAGCAAGATCCGTAATGAAAGACCTTGAGCTCAGCAAGAGATTTCCATTGTGAATACTGATGGCCTTATTCGCTTCCGACAGACTGGAGAATATCTACAAATAAAGGGGATTGCATTATGAAAGGAATACAACAAGGTTAAGTATGTCCCTATATAAGAGACCTCGAGCCCAGCAGGAGATTTCCATTGTGAATACTGATGGCCTTATTCGCTTCCGACAGACTGGAGAATATCTACAAATAAAGGGGATTGCATTATGAAAGGAATACAACAAGGTTAAGTATGTCCCTATATAAGAGACCTCGAGCCCAGCAGGAGATTTCCATTGTGAATACTGATGGCCTTATTCGCTTCGGATAGACTGGAGAATATCTACAAATAAAGGGGATTGCATTATGAAAGGAATACAACAAGGTTAAGTATGTCCCTATATAAGAGACCTCGAGCCCAGCAGGAGATTTCCATTGTGAATACTGATGGCCTTATTCGCTTCGGATAGACTAGAGAAAATCTACAAATAAAGGGGATTGCATTATGAAAGGAATACAACAAGGTTAAGTATGTCCCTATATAAGAGACCTCGATCCCAGCAGCAAGAGATTTCCATTGTGAATACTGATGGCCTTATTCGCTTCGGACAGACTGGAGAATATCTACAAATAAAGGGGGCCACAATGTGAAAGGAACACAACAATGATGAGTATGTCCCTATATAAGAGGCCTCAACTCAACAAGGGATTTCCATTGTGAATACTGATGGCCTTATTCGCTTCGGATAGACTAGAGATCGAATATCTACAAATAAAGGGGTACCACATTGAAACAGTTGCCAAAGTTTTAAATAGAACTTAGGAATATGTCAAAGGTAAAGCGAGATCCGTAATGAAAGACTGGAGAATATCTACAAAGAATCACCTCACATTGTACAAGGTGAAGCAAGCCTTCTTTCAAAAATAGTTTTTGTAGAAAATCATGATGAAGTGAAAGGAATTTTTTGAATATCATGTTATGTTTTTGGAGTTCACTTGCTTCAGACTGGCTGAAAAGCATCTACACATGGTATGTTCAATACAATAAGTATAGGAACATGACACATTCAAGATTACATTAATTCAACCTAACGCTAGAATTGAGTTTTCCACTCAAGGAATAGAGTTTCTAATAAATGAACCTTACACTAGTACAGGGTATGTGCATCTGCTATATATTGTACAGTGAGCACCCACCTACATAGGCTGAAGTAAGGGGGTATGTAGGGGCTAGTAACATGCATGTAACATTAGGGCTGTCATCGATACCGGCGGTATCGATGGATCGCTGGCGAAGCCCTAGCGATAATCGATACGCCAGAAATGCTGGGGTATCGATTCGTTATAAAAAATAACCAAAAACAGGTTGGATACGTTGCAACACGCCAGAACCGCTGTTACCAACCAGAAAACTTTTTTTTTAAAGTCCAAATCAGAGAAAACTTACCCCAATTCAAAAACGGAAGTTGAATTGAGGATGGACGATCTCTGGCGCACTACTGCGCAGGTCAGCGCAATGCATTGTGGGGTCCTGTCAAGGCGATGACAGGTGAAGACATCATTGGCGCTAATGGCGAGATCGCAAATTGTAGGTACTTTTTAGTTATTGTTAGGGGCGGGGATTGACGGGTAATGAAGATATAATGCTTGGTGGGCTAATTGCGTATATATTAGCCGAAAACCAAGCGTGCAGCAATTTCTAGTGTGAATCGATAGCGAATCGAATCGAAGTGCCGTATCGGTAAAAATCTTTTCGATTATCGAATCGCTAAAAATTTGTTAGTGATGACAGCCCTATGTAACATGCCCTTTGCGGGCCTGTTGAAAAAAAACAGGCCTGTACAGGCCCATAGTTTTACCTGTGGACATAAAGCACTTTTAAATCAATCCCTGTGAGTACTCAATGTATGTAGGTTCTACTGTGGCTTTAAATCAACCTAACACAAAAATTAAATACCCAGGATACAATGAGCACACACATACCATAAATTGTCGGTAATATGGGACACTTTTTAATAATTACAATTTTTGTGGGTTGACGGTAGCCAATCTTTCCAGAAAATATTGTTGAAAAGCGGTGGATCCAGGGTGGCCTAAATTTCCCATTAATTACTTTTGTAAAATAATTATAGTGTCTCAAATTCCTACAGAGGTCAATCTATGTGAGAATTTACAGTACATCGATTTCTCTTTAACTACCCTTTTGTGCCTAATGTACACAGGTCCTACTGAAGCTAAAGGCCACCAAGTAAATTTCATTGGTGGCCGATATTTGGTGAAATGTGTGCTTGGATGGATCGAGGTGGGCGAAATTCCCTAGTGATTATTTTGTAAATTAATTGTAGTGGCCGAGATTCCTAGGGCGGCTGAAATTTCCGAGAACACACATAAATCGATTTCTCTTTCACTATATTCACTACCCTTCGGTGCTCAAGGTACACAGGTCCTATTGAAGTTTAAATTAACTCACCAGCGTGGCGAAATGGTATTCGGCGTACAGTTCGCACCCGGCGACCTTACAACCGCTTTGTTTCATCGCCTGTAACAGTTGATCTTTGTGGCAAGATGAAGACAAGTTGAAGAAATTCACGCGCCATTCTTTTACCGGGGATTTCACCGGAGGTTTTACCGGAGCGGGAAGCTGGCTGCCGGTGATGGTAGACGCTACGGGTGCGCTCGGGACTGAGGGTATCATGTGACTCGGAAGGATGTCTGTGACCTGGAGGGTCGACCCCAAGAAGACCTTTCCGTTGTATCCGGAATGTGCTGCGACCGCGGCCTGGGGATGTGTGTACCTCTGAAACAAACACCAAGAATGTCCAAATCAGGAAATCTCTAGCAGGGTCTTTAGCCACGATTTAGGAACTGGGTGTCCATAATTGGCAACTGTAAAATTCTTGGTAGTCCTATTTTTAAAACGCATGATATATACATAATGTAAAGTAGCATAAAATGTGCTTACAATTCTAGATTATTTAGTGTGCATAATTTTTTCATAGAAATTTGAATGATTTTGATGAACCTTGTGCAATGCTACATGTATGGCAATTTTATTCTTATGCTATTGCTTCTCGGACAATTTAGGAGATGTATTGCAATGAAATTGAAAATGTGCCCAAAAACTAAAACATTCTTCAAACACTGTTTCAGCACCAATTTGTTACTTACCAGAGTAGCATTGTTGTATTCGTTATTGACTTCACATTACCTAGTAAGACACATACTGGCAAGTATAATTTCTATCACAAACAACAATTTGTTACTTACCAGAGCAGCATCTTTACATTCCTGATTGAATTCACATTATTTCATACGTTATAATACAGGTAACTCTTCCTAATCCGGACTAATGTGGACCCTACATTTCTGTCCGGATTAGGCAAAATCTGGATTATGCGAATATGCGTATAGGAACTATATGTATAGGAAGGGACTGGGACCTTCCAATCTGTCCGGTTTAGACGAGAATCCAGTCCGGATTAAGCAGAGTTGCCAGTATAACACATATAATCACAAACAACAATTTGTTACTTACCAGAGTAGCGTAGTTATACTCCTTATTGATCTCACACTGCTTCACCTGACCAGTCTTCTCGAAGTACTGTAGAAGGAGTTGCTCCGTGCAGGACTGGGGAAGGTTCATGACGAACAGACGGCCCGGGACCCTCTGCTGTCTCTGGCCAGGCTGTTGGGTCGCCCCCACGGGAATCGTGCGCTGCTGCCCTCTACCGCGCTGCTGGCCCAAGGTCATTAGCACCGGGATGGTATTCCCAGATCCAGGTGGCGCCACCGAAGTTGCAGGGGCTGCAACTTTTTGCGACATGAGAGAGGGAATCGGTTGGTGTCCCTGGACGGGATGCTGAGTTACAAACTGTTGTTGTTGTTGTTGTTGCTGTTGTTGTTGTTGTTTTTGTGTCACTTCTCTCAGGGCTTTCTCTTTCGCGGCTGCCAAGTCCCCACCTTGATTACCATTCTCTCCCTCTCCTCCGCCCCCTCTTTTTCCCCTCCTTCCTCTCCTTCCCTTTTTAGCGAGCTCCACAGTCAGGCGTCGACCGCGAAGGAAGATCTTGTTGAGACCAGCTACGGCCAGATGGGCATCAGTTTCTACTTGATAAAACTGGAACAAAGGAGTTAATGCTTAAGCACATCCAGGATTAACTCTTCCAATGCTGACGCTAGTTTAGTCCAATGCACAAGGGCGCAAAGATATTTGAAAAGCATCTAAACCCTGTCTTGCTGGTATTCATTGGATAGCTTTCGCTGCATACTCTCAGATGAGTACCACATGCCAGGGCTTAGATCATTTTTCAGGTTTTTTGCATTATTTTGATGAAGAGAATCTTTAACATAAAATGAGTTAAAGAATTTTGAATTTCAATTTCAATCATTTCGTCTGCCATTTTGTGTACAAGTCGTGACTAGTCAGTTGTAAGTGTTGGAGAAAACCTGAGTAGCAGCGAAAACCGTCACATAACCACAAGTCACATTTTTGAAGAAATCTTGCAGGCAGAAGTTTATTTCAGAAAATCTTTGATGAAGAAAGGTTAATCAGGACATTACCAACGGCTCTCCTTGAAATATTTAGTAAAATCCTTGTCAATTCCAAAGTTACTTTCAAAAATATCATAGATCCAGACGACAGTTGCTAGAGGAACTCTTGAGCAATAACGGGTTAAAAAAGACAACTGTGTACAGCTTTAATTTGGAGTGCTATGAATTTTGCTTTACAGGAGGGTATTTGTGCTACTTTAAATGTGTGCATTCTAACATTCAAACAAAGAGAGCCACTCTTACATCATAACCCGTATACTCGGATGGATGGACGCATATAGGACATGATATAAGTGATGCTGGATGCATCTTAATGATGTTCAGCAGTCCTCTAAAATCATAACTTCCTACAATTAATCCCAGCCCAAATAGCAAAAATTAAATGCCTGTAAAAAATATCAGTTATACAGTACTTACCACTCGTGCAGTGAAGGAGGAGATTTCACATATGCTGACGGGACCGAATTCCTCGACCTTCTGTCTGAGCTCCCACTCCGTACAGCCATCAGGCAGGTTCCCAACCTGCACCTCTGTGAGATGAGCTAACGCCTCCTCGGCATCAGGCTTCTCGGGTTTCACCTTGGCTGGGGCGCTGTAATCACACATGTAATGATAAATATTATTGCCTGGCTTGTTGGTGGATAGTGCAGATTATCACCCCGAGAATGAATTATTTCCCGGAACACGCCCTCAGGAAATAAT
>OZ012698.1:2086668-2099168 GCA_963942565.1 Maea johnstoni
CTGAGTGAGAGAGTTGATAGCTACATCACAGCACTGAAAATACAAACACAGGAAATACAGCAAAATATCATTCTATCCTGGAATGAGGGACAATCATTTCAAAAGAAGAGGATGACCATAGAAAAGAACCATATATATATATATATATATATACGATGAATGAAAGACGAAAGACGATGAATATGGATAGATACCGTTAAAAGGTATTTGTACTGGTACCGGTATCATTTCAAAAAGTACCGTATCATACCGTTTCATTTCTTATTATTAAAGGTGCTCTTAACGATACTAACCACTGTGAAGTTATCATTTATTAGGAATTATCCAGGATCCTAAAAATGACTATTCCCTACAAAATTGGTGGATCTGGTTTCATCCACCTTTCTAGAGCAGTACCCCAGTGTTTCCTCTTTGGTGGGTCAATAAAAAGGTAAATAAACTTTGGTTCTCAGATTTTCTGACCGGCAGGACTACCAAAAGTCTAGCTATTACTTTGAATAGAATTTTTATCCATGTTCGTTTTTTTGTTCGAACATGTAAAATTGGCATGTTCGAACAATCGGGAGAACACTACTACTTACCAGGCAATAGTACTGCTGGAAGGGCTTGTGGAGACGGCCCAGCAGCTTCCCCATGGCAGCCGTGCCCTCATCAAAATGAATAGTGTTCAGCAGCTGAAGCAGGTTCTGAAAGAGTGAAGAGAAAGATACATACAGTAGTAGTAACAGTTACTGCAGTAGTAGTAGTAGAAGTGGTAGTAGTAGTAACAGTAGTAGTGGTAGAAATAGTAGTAGTAGTAGTAGTAGTAGTAGTAGTAGTAGTAGTAGTAGTAGTAGTAGTAGTAGTAGTAGTAACAGTAGTAGTGGTAGAAATAGTAGTAGTAGTAGTAGTAGTAGTAGTAGTAGTAGTAGTAACAGTAGTAGAAGTTACATTAGTAGTAGTAGTAGTAGTAGTAGTAGTAGTAGTAGTAGTAGTAGTAGTAGTAGTAGTAGTAGTAGTAGTAGTAGTAGTATATATGGGGACAAAGTAGCTCAGTTGGTTAGGTGTCGGACTAGTAATCAGAGGGTCGCTGGTTCGATTCCCGACCACTCCGGGCACTTTGGTCGTTCTTTGGCAAAACAGTTTATTCCATATTGCTTCAGTCTACCCAGCTGCAAAATGGGTACCTAGCATAAATAAGGCAGTGCTTAGAGTGTGTGCGCTATATGCTGCCAGTTGCTCTGGAATATCCCCCGGGGATTGAAATGGTTTCTGTATGTACAGTGCCTGCTAGGGGAGGAAGGCCGTGTGAGCACTTCGGTGGATACAAGACTATAAACCGAATACCTTTAGTAGTAGTAGCAGCAGCAACAGTAGTAGTAGCAGCAGCAGTAGTAGTGATGGTGGTAGTAGTAGTAGCCGTAGTAGTTCATCTAAAGAAATTTGTGATAAAAAGCATTGACCTTTTACTGTATAAGGCATGTAACTTACGTCCAGATGTCCATTAGAGCTGTAATGATGATGGGCATTCTTGGCATGGCTCCACTCAAAGTAATAGTTGCAAACCTGAAAGGGGGAAAACAGTATAGGAATAATTCAGTTAGGCCAGAAGTAAAGAAAATGTTTGTTACCTGCAACGGTCCCTCATAAAATAGGGTAGGTAAGAAGGAAAAAAACTTTTTTTTTTTTAAATCTGTTTGATTTTTTGAATATTTCTTTTTTCAAAAAATGTATGTTTCGTGTATGTCTTACGTTATTTGGGAGGTGGAATAGCAGAAAAGAATTTTGGGTGGGGATTTTTTTGAGTAAAACTTGTTAGGGTCGGGTTACAGAAAACAAAAAACTTATTTCAGGCCTAAGTACAAATATGTAAAATAGGAAAACAGTGTAAGACATCTGGTATATTCAAGATGCTTGTGGTTTTAAAGATTTGTACAAACATATGAATTTACAAGGATATCCAATGTCCAAAACTTTCAACAGTACATTTCATTAATTGAGAGTTGTACACAGTACCCTGGTAAGATAGTTTGTTATTTTGAATAACACTTACTCTTTAATAGGGTGCATATACACACATATGTAGCTCTTATGAACTCGTTCGCAGGTATTGTAATGTCTACCATAGGTAGATATGGATCATATGATATATCATTTCTTTTAACCCTTCCAATGCTGAGACTACTTTCGTCCAAAGAACACGAAGATTTTTGATAATCCTCTTAACCCTATCATGTTGGTATTCATTGGATAGCTCTTACTGAGTACAATCAGATGAGTATCCATGTGCCAAGATTTCAGTCATTTTTCAGGTTTTTTGCATCATTTTGTAATAGCCATCAGCAGCATAAGGTTTAAGGGGTCATTTAAATCTGGGTTATTGGGTAAGAAGCCGACATTGAAGTATTGTACTGCATTGTACGGAGCAGGTAATACATAAAACTGGAGAGGTAAGAAGGAAGAGAGATAAGTATTATTTAAGTTATTAAATTTACAGAATAACTAAATTACAAAAGGGGCAGCCCGCTTGATATTGGATGCCGATTTGTCAATTCCATCTCCTGATCTATTCAAAAATCTTAAATGGCTCCCTTTTCCTAAATATGTGGAATACCAACAGGCTGTCACTGTATACAAAAGCCTTAATGAGTTAAACCCCCATTATATGAACAAACTTTTCTCATATACACACAAGAAAACCAAAGCTATGGTACTCGAAATGCAACCTCCTCACTATTACATGGTTCAACTATAGTGGGATTTAGGAGCCAAATCACCCTAGATTTACCTTCGGGTCCCTAGAAATTGACTGTTAGGAGCCAGAAATCCCAATATACCCAGTGCAATTATGTTAACAATCTGTTGTTCGGGCTCCTAGCTTAAAATCTTTTGGTTGAACCCTGCTATTAGCTCTTCCAAAATGTAATAAATCAATTGACCAAAAATGCATTTCATACTCAGGGCCCAAAGTTTTGAATGGCTTAACTGAAGCAATCAGATGTGCACCATCTCTACCTTCCTTCAAGTCTCGATACCTAAAAGCAATGTACTGTACTACTTTGTAACCCTGGGGCCCTCAGGCTACTTGTAAACATGCCAGAGGGCCTCAGGGAAGATCCTTACCATTGGACTGAGTTACCCTCTCTAAATAAAGATTATTATTATTATTAGGGCTGTCATTGATAATGCCCGTATCGATGAATCGACAAAAAAACCTTATCGATTATCGATATTGAAGAAGGCACAACATATCGATTCATATGCAAATTAGGTAAATAAACTATTTTTCAGGAAAACACAGCTTTAACAACACATAAACTCCCCACTACAACTGTGTGCGTCCATTCCATTTATCCTTGAATTCACACAGATGAATGTGTTTGTGTTAGGGCTGTGATCAATAGGTCAAAAAATCACCCCACAAGCGAACTACAACCATTCCTCAAAAGCACATTGCTGGTTTTCATACATTTTGAATTTGATTCGCTGAATCGAATCGAAGTAGCGTATCGGTAATAATTGTGTCGATTATCGAATCGATAAATATTTCTTATCAATGACAGCCCTAATTATTATTATTATTATTATTATTATCATTATTAATATTATCATTATTAATATTATCATTAGTATTATTATTATCATTATCATTATTATCATTATCATTATTATTATCATTATTATTATTATTATTATTATTATTATAAATATTATTATTATTATTATTATTATCATTATTATTATTATCATTATTATCATCATTACACCTACCTCACAGTACGTCTTCTCAGGTCCCTTAGGATGTGCAGGTCGCTTGCGGTATAACTGCAACATGAACAATAAAATGGTGAAACAATTTATACTTCATCTATGTCCTAGAAAATGATTTGTTAGGAAAATGATTTTTAGGAAACTACCCGTCAAAAAGACGGGTAGGACGGGTCCTGGCCAAGTCCCTGTGTTGTACTTATACTGCTAGCACTGGCTCACATTTAAAAACCAACAGGTTATAGTTCATACTGCATTTTAAAGAGACCAGAAATGACATCAACTCAAACTGTATTCAGCAGAGGCCAGAAATTACATTGAGTCACACTTTAAACTCAGCTTTTATTTGAATGAAGATGCATCTTACCTTGCGTAGGATAAGCTTGTGTTTGTCCAAGCCTAGCATAAGAAGTACATGCTGTAAACCATGGATGTGGACCATATAACTCTGAAATATAACACATAACACATGTCAAAATACAAAACAAGAGTGGTGCTATTGCAGTCTTAGCCAGGATTTTGAAACATGGTGTCCAAACAGAGGTTTCATAGACTAGTTGGACGCATAGGTGGCTAAGCCCCTGTGCTATCGGTGCCATAATTGAGATTGCTGTGTATGTTTGTCCAAGTCAAACATGAGGGAGGAGTATTTTACAAATTAAGTAAATAAACTTTAATTGAATCCAACATAATTTAACAGATATTGATTAATAACACCAAAAAATGAAAACTCTAAATGAAAATGTCTTATAGCCTATTTGATTTCTCCACCAGCATCATCTGCACAACTGTTACTAAATGACTACTGTAGAATAGGAAATTAATCCGAGAGGTTTATTCTGCCGAACTTTTCCAAGTGGGGTCAGTTCGGTATAATAAAAGTCGGATCTATTATTCCTGTCATTAGAATACTAACCTTCAGTGTTGGCTTTTTGGAATCGAAAATTTCGGAAAAATCCAAAATCACAAATTCGGTTAATTTGCACCTTGGATTAATTTCCTATTCTACAGTAACTGAAAAAATAAACTGGAATAAAACACAAACAACAATTACTTTTTTGTCCTGGAAGGTCATCCCTGCATCTGTGCAAGTGAAGCATATGTTCAGGTCACCAGGGGCGTACATGTCTTGATCTTTGGTCTTCTTGCGTAATTCCATCAAGAGTTGGATCTCCTCTGAAATACAGTAACAAAACATTTCAGACAACCACTAAACCAGAACTGCTTTGATGATCATCATAACCATCACACAAATCCATGATAGTAGAAATAGTAGAAGTAGCAGTAGTAGTAGTCATAGTAGTAGTAGAGCTATGTTTGACTCTCAACTGATCATGGCACCCAATGTCAAAAGTGTTGTCAAAAAATCTAGCTTTCACCTGAGAAATATTGGAAAAGCGAGACGTGTGTTAACAGAAGATGCCACAAAAACAGTGATGCAGTCACTGGTGATGTCTCGCTTGGATTACTGCAATGCTCTCCTAATTGGAATACAACAGGATTTGATTGCAAAGCTGCAGCGACTACAAAACAGTGCAGCAAGGATAGTATCGAGAACCAGGAAGTATGAACATATCACACCTGTTCTCATCAAGCTTCACTGGTTACCAATCAAATCCCGCATCCAATTTAAGGTCCTACTGCTGGTATACAAGGCGCTAAACGGACTTGCACCTAAATACATCAAGGAGCTGCTCGTGCCTTATAAACCCAGACGTCATCTACAATCAGAAGCAAAGGGCCTTCTGGATGAGCCTCGGACTAGACTCAAATTTGGAGATCGCGCTTTCTCCATTGGTGCACCGAGATTATGGAATGCGCTTCCACAAAACCTGAAGGATTCTACATCGTGTCAGGCCTTCAAGAAGTGTCTCAAAACACACCTTTTCAGGCTCGCCCATTGAGGCGTTGTGGACTATGACTCAAACTATGACTAAGTGCAGCGCTTTTGAACATTTTAGGAATGGAAAAGGCGCCATATAAATTCCAATTATTATTAGTAGTAGTAGTAGTAGTAGTAGTAGTAGTAGTAGTAGTAGTAGTAGTAGTAGTAGTAGTAGTAGTAGTAGTAGTCATAGTAGTAGTACTTAGTAGTTGTAGTAGTAGTAGTAGTAGTCATAGTAGTAGTAGTAGTAGTAGTTGTAGTAGTAGTAGTAGTAGTAGTCATAGTAGTAGTAGTACTTAGTAGTTGTAGTACTTAGTAGTTGTAGTAGTAGAAGAAGTAGTAGTAGTAGTAATAGTAGTAGTAGTAGTAGTAGTAGTAGTAGTAGTAGTAGTAGTAGTAGTAGTAGTAGTAGTAGCAGTAGTAGTAGTAGTAGTAGTAGAAGTAGTAGTAGTAGTAGTAAAGTAGTAGTGTTAGTAGTAGAAGAAGTAGTAGTAAGAGTAGTAGTAGTAGTAGTAGTAGTAGTAGTAGTAGTATTATTAGTAGTAGTAGTAGTAGTGGGGAGGCTAAGAGCCAAAATTTGGGTGAATCGTTCACTTTTTTGACAAAAGTGTGAAAATTGGCATAGTTGTACTTTGGACAATGGAGAATCATTTAAAGCCGGGTACCCACCCAGGTTGCCATGGTAACCAGCGCCATATTGGATTTCAAAATGGCCGCCACAAAAATCTGTTTTTCTTCATATCTCAGCCTTAAAGTATCGTAGAAACAAGATCTAAGTGTCTAAAACCATGTTTTATGGGTTGTAGAATCAATTTATGACATATTTAGGACCCAAAGATGTCGGCCATCTTGAATTCCAAGATGGCCGACAGGATAAAACTTAATTTTTTCCTAAATTTTTTTATTTAATTCTTGCCAAATATGATTTTATTTCTCTGTTTATTCTTAGAAATGCTATTTTTATTTCAACATTTATTATTTGGGAAATAAGTGTCTTCTGAGGATGTCAATCCTGACTTTGTTCGACAGAGTAATGAGTTTTATGAGGTAATAATGTGTTGTGTTTTGATAATGCTCTGATGCAAAAAAAGGCATAAAAATGACCTAACTCACCACTGCTGTAAGCTTGACCAGCAACATGTAAAGATTTACTGGCAATGCTAAGTCTTACTAAATAAAGAAAATTGTAAAAGTTGGCACAGTTGTACTTTGGACGATGTAGAATCATTTAAAGCCAGAAACCCACCCAGGTTGTCATGGTAACCAGCGCCATATTGGATTTCAAAATGGCCGCCACAAAAATCTGTTTTTCTTCATATCCCAGCCTTTAAGTATGATAGAAACAAGATCTAAGTGTCTGAAACCATGTTTTATGGGTTGTAGAATCCATTTATGACATATCTAGTACCCTTAGATGTCAGCCATCTTGAATTCCAAGATGGCCGACAGCAGAAATCTTTATTTTGTCCTTATACACTTGATTTAATTCATGCCAAATATGATCTTATTTCTCTGTTTTGTTCTTAGAAAAGCTATTTTTATTTCAGAATTTATTATTTGGGAAAATGAGTGTCTTCTGAGGATGTCAATCTTGACTTTGTTCATCAAAGTAATGAGATTTAGGAGGTTATTGTGTTGTGCTTTGTAAATTGCTCTGATGCAAAAAATGGCATAAAAATGTCCTAACTCGATCACCACTGCTGAAAGCTTGACCAGCAACATTTGAAGATTTACGGGCATTGCTATCTTTAATTAAAAATATATATATAAAAATTGGCGCGGTTGTACTCTGGACCATGTAGAATCATTTGAAGTCAGGTACCCACCCAGGTTGCCATGGTAACCAGCGCCATATTGGATTTCAAAATGGCCACCACTAAAATATGTTTTTCTTCATATCTCAGCCTTAAAGTATCGTAGAAACAAGATCTAAGTGTCTAAAACCATGTTTTATGGGTTATAGAATCCATTTATGACATCTATAGGACCATATTGGATTCCAAGATGGCCGACAGCAGAAATCTTTATTTTCTTCATATTTTTTATTTGATTCATACTGAATATGACTTTATTTTCTCTGATTCTTCTAACAAATGCTATTTTCATTTCATATTTATTTTTGGGGAGAGTCAGTGTTTTCTGAGGATGTCAATCCTGACTTTGTTCATCAGAGTAATGAGATTGATAAGACTATTGTGTTGAGATTTGGAAAATGCTCTGATTACTAATAAGAAAGTTACTAAAGTTGGGACAGTTGTACTTTAGACCATGTAGAATCATTTAAAGTCAGGTACCCACCTAGGTTGCCATGGTAAACAGCACCATATTGGATTTCAAAATGGCCGCCACTAAAATGTGTTTTTTATTGTCATTTAAAGTCAGGTACCCACCTAGGTTGCCATGGCAAACAGGACCATATTGAATTTCAAAATGGCATCCACTAAAATGTGTTCTTTAGTGTCATTTTAAGTCAGGTACCCACCTAGGTTGCCATGGTAAACAGCACCATATTGGATTTCAAAATGGCCGCCACTAAAATGTGTTTTTAGTGTTTTTTAGTGTCTAAAACTATGTTTTATGGGGTATAGAATCAATTTATGACACATTCCGGATCCTACGATGTCAGCTGTATTGGATTCCAAGATGACAGACATCAGAAATCTTTATTTTTCTTCATACTTTTTATTTGATCCATGCTAAGTATGATTTTATTTCAGTGTTTGTTTCTAAGAATGCCTCCTTTCACACCCTTTCCCTTTCTACCCTTCTTTTTTCTTCATCATTTTAAAACCCCTTCTCCAACTGTTCTGGCTAGTATGATTCCCCAACCAAACCTACTTTTTCCTTGAGCTGCTCCCCCCCCCCCCCCCCCTTTGCCCATTCAGACCCTCACCTATATCTGTTCCCTTCATATTCTCCTTACCTTCCCCAACATTCTGTTCCTTTCTACTCTGTATGTTACACACTTTAGCACCATATGTTGTTCACTCTGCATCTCCCCCTCAATACACTTTTTCGCATGTTTTATTATATGCTCTTTCTCCTGCTCTGTTCCTCAATCCCAGTGATTCTGCTAGGCTGTTAAAAAACGTTCTGTCTTCTCTATCTAACCACAACTCAAATTTATTTTCTTACTTACGGCTGTATTTTTCTAGTGTACTCTTATTTCTTATGTTTCATCACCTCTTGCGACTTTCGCCTATCCCTTTCAGCTACTGCTGTCTTTACTTTCATTTGCAAAGTCCCTAGACCTATTAGTACCTTTGCTCCATCTAGTCCCACCTCTTCTGTTAATGCTTTATTTTGTTTGCCCATGGTAGTCTTTTTTCCTCTGCCATATTCCATGCCTGCCTAGCCCAGCTTTTTGGTTCAAGGGATGCTACCCTGTTTCCCCAATTACCCACCTTCCTACTTGTCTTTCTATAATCTTTAGCTTACGCTTGTTCTTATCTGCCATATCAAAGACCTCTGCTCCATACAGGATGCTAGGGATAACTATTATCCAAGTTTTGTTGCTACTCCTGCCATTTGGTATGGGTCTGGAGTTTCTTATCTCGTGGCTTTTTTGATTGCATTCTCCACATTTGTTTTGAACATACCCTTTGCTCCTGAGAACCAGATTCCTAGGTATTTGTTTTCTTTCTCTTCTTTTATCTAAAACAGTAGACATTCCCTTTCCCTACCTGTCCCTCTCCATTTGCATTTGCTGTCTTTGTTACTTTTCTTTTGTATGTTCACCACCCTGGTCTTTGACGAGTTAAACTGCATTTTCCATTCTCTACTTTACTCCCCTCCCACTCTCAACTACTCCTTTAAATCTCCCTCTCTTTGTCCCTTGACAACCATATCATCCGCAAAGAACAATCATGGTATCACTAAATTACCAACTTTGATCCCTAGTCCACTTGTAATTAATCTATCTTCTTATTCTGGCTTGTATAATGTGAGGAGCACCAGGGACAGAGAACATCCTTGTTTTAGTCCCTCAACTTTAAACCTGTCTGTCTCTATCTCCCCAAACCTCACCCTACATGTACCCTCTTTATATAGCTCTTTTAAGACTTGCAAAAATTTTACTTCATAGGCCATCTCTCCATACATTATCATATGCTTTACTTGTCTAAGAAAACTAACTTAGCATTGTTCCTTCTTTTTGCTTGGTCAAAGATCTGTCTCAATATAGATGCTGCATAACAGGTATTTTCCTCTTTCTAAACCCAAACTGTATTTCCCTTAGTGTCCCTCTCCCTTCCACTTCCTCTTCCATCCTTCCCCGAAGGATTCTGGTGAAAAGTTTATGTATGCTTCTGTTAACTGTTATTCCCCTGTAGTTCTTCAAATCTTGCTTCCTCCCTCCTTTGTACAAAGCTGTTGCTATCCCTCTCTTCCTAACTATGGGTATTTTCTCTTCAGTTAACACTTTATTGAAAGTTTATGTTAACCATTCAAGATCCCCCCCCCATCCATGAGAAACTTGCTAGGTATATCATCTACTCCCACAGCCTGCCCCTTTTTCATTTTTTACGTAATTCCACATACCTCTTTTTTGATAGCCTCCCCTAGGCCCCCTTCTCCCTCCTGGTCTATATTTTCCATGTTATCTCCTAACTTGATATATATATATATATATATATATATATATATATATATATATATATATATATATATATATATATATATATATATATATATATATATATACACATATATATATACACACATATATATATACACACATATATATATACACATATATATATACACATATATATATACATATATATATATATACATATATATATATATACATATATATATATATATATATACATATATATATATATATACATATATACATATATATATACATATATACATATATATATATATATATATATAAATATATATATATATATATATATATATATATATATATGAGCCACATATAAGGCTTTCCAATGCTCTTCTAAGAGGCTTGCTCATTCCTATCTGTCCACCATATCTCTACCTCCGTCTTCTAACACTACTTCCCCTTTTCGCCCTTGTCTCTGTTTGCCGTTACATGAACCGTTTCACCTTCCTCCTGTTCAATATTTTCATCCCAGTTATGAGTTTCAATACCTTCCTATTTTGTTCCTGTAATTTCCCCCCAAAGGTCTTCTTGTGTCCTCTTTTTGTTTTTTAAGCCCTCTCTTCTTTCTTTATTGCCTGCCTCAGTTCTGCTGGTATACTCAGCCTCCCTTTTCTAACCAACTCTGAAACTTATCACCTCTTTCATGTTTCCCACACTAATTAATATAGGAGCACACCCTCTCGGTTGGCTCAATGATATGCAATAGAAGCTGGCACCTCCCGGGGAACCCTTTGCTGGTGTGGCACCCTGCTCGCCTTATAAAAGAAAGGGGATGTGTGGATCTGTCTGTGGATACCATGTATCTTAGTGGTCCACTTTGGATTTAAAGGCTCAACTCTTTTTCTTTCTCTTTTTCTTCTTTCACCTATAATTAGTATGCTTTGTCATTGTACTTCAACAGTGGGAAAAGACCACTTTCCGGGAAATCTTTATGGCGTTAAGTAACCTTCATTCCTTATATCCTTGTCCACTTTCCCAAACTTCCCTCCCATCTATTTACTATCTCCAACTCTGTGTCATTTGCTAACTCCAATACCCTTCTACCATTTACATTTATTTCTTCTTTATTTCCCTTTATACCTTGTTCCTCATTCCTTATGTATCTGTTAGAGTCTCTCTCCCCCTCAAGATTATCCTACATCCTCTTTGCTGTACATCCTGAATTCGTCCTTTAGGCCAATCCATTATTGTATCATACCGCATTCTATCAACCCTCTTCCTCCCCATGTACACCACTCCCACTGAAGACCTCTCTCAACCTAACATCAATTTTACCCTCTCTCATTGAAGACCTCTGACCTCTCCCATTTCGCTGTTATGTCCTTTTTCCTAATTTATCTGTCCCCGCTATCCCTTTCCTAATATATATAGCTATCCCTCCGCACTTTTCCCCCCTTTTCCCCTTTTCTTTCCTAACCTCTCAAATCTTGGAATTCCCTTTGCCCATACTCCCTCAATTTCATGTGTGTCCATGACTAGCCCCACATCTACTTCTGATCCCTTCATCTTCTGTATTTCTCCTTTGCCCCTCTCTCATCTTACATTGATTAGTTCTATTCTGGCTTCCTTTTCTTGTCATATCCTTCTTGCCCCACATCTTTTCCTCTTTCTTCCCTACCCTCCCCTTCTTGCAGTTTAAGCTATTCCGTAACCATTTTTCCCTCGCTCTATTCCCCTCTGGCATAATCATCGTCCAGTGTGATGTGTATATATATATATATATATATATATATATATATATATATATATATATATATATATATATATATATATATATATACAGTGGAACCTGTCAAATTAAACACCTGTGTACATTGAACACCTGCGTACATTGAATATTTTTTTATGTCCTGGCACACTCCCATTGGAAATTAATGGGAGGCTACCTGGATATATTGAACACCTGTCTACCTTGAACATTGAACACCAAATTTGTTCCTGCAGGCCACATTTAACCTGTCCACTTTGAACATTCTGCACTGATTTGAAACTTTTCACTGAAAATGAGAGCAAATGAGATACATAAGATTAACCGTTTTGTTAAGTGATATTTTCAAATGCTGAACATGTGAAGTTTTTAACTATATGAAGAAAGTGCGTTGAAGATATAGTAGATTTTGCAATGAAATGATCATGTTTCTATTATTACCCTTGATTTTGTTTCTATTTCATCCGACCTCCAATTACTCAGAACCTGGATACATTGAACACCTGTGTACATTGAACACTTTTTCA
>OZ012698.1:2101668-2106668 GCA_963942565.1 Maea johnstoni
TTTCATCCAAAGAACAACGACGCTAAGATTTTTGAAAACCATCTTAACCCTGTCAGGTTGGTATTCATTGGATAGAACTCGCTATTTTTTAGTGTGATACAAGTGAAAATAATAGATTTTTCATGCTTCATGCAGTTCTCCAAAATTGAATCGAAATTATTGTATTGGAATCAAAACGAAATAATGTCAAAAATCGAATAAAATAAAATGGATGACAACGACAGGCCTACCACTTGGTGAGATTGACAATAAAATGTTTTACCGATTGTGAGACATTTTAAGAATTTAGTTTCTTTTGAAACAACCTTGTATTCGCTACTTATTATCTAAAATTGCTCATTGTTGTGTGTACATTTTGTATTCATTTATTGCTTTTGTTATTGTTTTCTACAATAACAAAGGACCATTATTCTACACAGTTCTTATCGCACTAAATGGCCTTTGTGTGCCGATGTGCCTTTAACCCTTCAAATGCTGAGGCTACTTTTGTACAAAGCACAAGGACACAAATATTTTTGAAAAGCATCGAAACCCTATCATGTTGGTATTAAATGGATAGCTCTCGTTGAGTGCTCTCAGATGAGTACCCATGTGCCAGGGTTTCAGTCATTCATCAGAATTTTTGCATCATTTTGTATTGGCCAAATTAGCCACCAGCAGCATAAGGGTTAAGCAATCATTCATTTTGACAATGGAGTATCTTACCTTTGTTTGCTTTGCCCTCAGGATCCTGCTTTCCTTCCGTCTTACTCTTCTCCTGTTCATCTGTAGAGGGAGAGACGATAAAAAATAATTTAACACACATTTTTATTGAACAAATGTACACAGGTAAAAGTTGACAGGCCCGCACGGCCCCGTAACGGGCCCCTGTCCAAATGGGCCCGTAACGGGCCCGTTTTTCGACATTTCACGGCTTGAAAACCCGCAACGGTCCCATTATTATTTATACAGGCCCGTTATGACGAGACCGTTACCGGCCCATTATAACGGGTTCTGAGCCCGTTACAGGCCCGTCAATATAACGGGCCCGTTTGGACCCGTCAATTTATACCTGTGTAATGAGCATAGTCATAGCCAGCAGGGCACCTCGGCATCATTTGGACACCCAAACCCATAAAAATCACACCTCAGGACACCCCAAATCCTTTGTGCAGATTTTCTAAAAATGTCAATTTCAAGAATATAAATAATATTTTTCATTTCACCTTATTATAATTCTTATAAAATCGTGTAAGGATGCTATGCCTTATTTCAATACATGTTTATGGTCGTAATTTAAGTTTATTGTGGTCTCCCTTGAAAAATAGGACAGCCAAAGATTTTACAATTACCAATTTTGGGCACCCTGTTTCTGAATCCTGGCTAAGACCCTGGTAAGCACAATTTATTGAATCATGAATATTTTATAAAATCATTCAAATGAGTTTCACAAGAGCTGGAATTATTTTTAAAATGTGTCACCTAACTGGTTTTCAAATTTCAACAATGAGCAAACCTGCAACCTTATTATGTCATAAGGCCTAATAAAAGATATTGATTGTTTCCTGGTAGGAAAATGTAATTCTATTTTTGGATTATTTTTTATCAAAAATGTGTGTCTAGTGCATGTTTTGAGTTGATTGGGGGTTGGAAGGGCAGAATAACTTCAAAGAGTACAGATTTTTTTCGAATAAAAACTTAGTTAGGGTAGGGTTACGGGAAACAAACAATTTTTAGGCCTACAAAGATGCAGAGGCACATTATAAAACAAAGTCATAGATAGTTGCACTCAATTCTGAAAATTATACTCCAGCAAGTAAATTTAGCCTACCAAAAACTGTTTGGTCTTTTCCTTCCGTCTTGTCCTGTAGGAGTTTGATCATCCTACTGGCCAACAGCTCAACCTCCTTCCTCTCTAGACCCGTGAACTGGAATATCCTCTGAAAAAGAAACAAAACAATATATGTATGTGTGTGTATATATATATATCTATATATATCTATATATCTATATATATCTATATACTGTAGAACGCACAATGTTAGCGTCTGTTTATATATAGCGTACATAGCGTGTGGTTCCGCTTCGCTATATATAAAAACGCTGTACTTTTTTCTTACTGTACTGGCGCTGTCAGCGGCGGCTACCGTCGCTAACATAAAGACACGCTATGATGCGTAAATTCCCCAATTTGCTATATTTGGGACACGCATCATGTATGTGTTCTACAGTATCTATATATCTATATATCTATATATCTATATACATATATATAAAGATGCATATATCTATATCTATATCTATATATATATATTTATATATATATATGTATATATATATATATATATATATATATATATATATATATATATATATATATATATATATATATATATATATATATATATATACACATATATATATATATATATATATATATATATATATATATATATATATATACATATGTATAAATATATCAAGACCTAGCCTGTATTGGGAGACAATGTACATGTATTTATCATTGGCTTACAATGATTTATTCTATATTGGCAGAAAAGGTGTCTTTAAAGGTTTTACCTGAATATGTTCTTTATTGTCGAGAAGATGTCTGGTGAATGTATGCTTCCTTGGCAGGAATTCCTTAGACGCAAAGCCTGGGTCTGTCACACTAAAATCACAGCACTGAAATAGAATAAATAACACCATCAATTTAGCAGATTTATCAGTTTGACAGTTAGTCTGATCATACTAAGGCAACTTTTTTTTGTTTTAGGAAAAAATCCGGAGTTTTGACTATAATTTTGGAATTGAAAATGGTTTTGCAAAATATTTAAAGGAGAATTATTTGTAGTGTTCTATTCAACTTTTCTCCTTCACATTTTTAATATATTCAATATTTTACTGACTATGCTTTGGCTTGTAAGATTTCATGAAAATTGTCAGGCGGTTTTGGCTGCTACAGGTATGAATGGCTTAAGGAACAATTGTACTGAACCCATTCATATCTGAAAACAAGGATGCAAAGATTTTTGAAAACCCTCTAAACCCTGCCATGTTGGTATCCATTGGATAGCTCTCGCTGAGCACTCTCAGATGAGTACCCATATGCCAGGGGTTTGGTCATTTTTCAGGGGTTTTGCATCATTTTGTATAGGTTAAATTAGTTACCAGCAACATAAGGGTTAATACGGAATAGGAAACTAATCCGAGTGATTTATTCTGCCAAATCTTTTTTTCTAGTGGGAGCAGTTCGGTATAATGACAGTCGGTTGTATTATTCCAGTCATTAGAATATTAACCTTCAATATTGGCTTTTCGGAAAAAAAATCTCGGAAAATCCAAAATCACAAATTTCGTTAATTTGCACCTTGGGTTAATTTCCTATTCTACAGCATGCAGAAAGAGACTATGATCAAGCCTAAACGTACCTTACAGTAGAATGTGACAGGAGGCAAAATCACAAATTTGGTTAATTTGCACCTTGGATTAATTTCCTATACTATAGTATGCAGAAAGAGACACTGATCAAGCCTAAACGTACCTTACAGTAGAATGTGACAGGAGGCAAAATCACAAATTTGGTTAATTTGCACCTTGGGTTAATTTCCTATTCTACAGCATGCAGAAAGAGACTATGATCAAGCCTAAACGTACCTTACAGTAGAATGTGACAGGAGGCAAAATCACAAATTTGGTTAATTTGCACCTTGGATTAATTTCCTATACTATAGTATGCAGAAAGAGACACTGATCAAGCCTATACGTACCTTACAGTAGAATGTGACAGGAGGCTCCTGAAGCTTACCCAGATGTCCAGCCAGGTGGGTGAACGCAGAGAGAAAGCAGGTCTTTTTGTGCAGAAAAAGTAACAGCCCCTGAAAATAGGAAAATACGGAGATAGCAGGATTTGTTCATGAAAAAAACTTCCCATCAACATAAAATAGATCAATTGCCGGGTTTCTTAAAAGCTAACAAATGACTGGGGTCTATTATCATCATAAAATAGATCAATTGTCAGTTTTTTTTAAAAACTAACAAATGACTTGGGTCTATCATAATTATAAAATAGATCAATTGTAAGGTTTCTTAAAATAAAACTGACAAATGACTTGGGTCTATCATAACTATATGTGCTGCATTGGTATCATATTCCTTCTACTTCATTCAATAAAATATTGCTAAGTTAATAAGCACCTATATCTTTTCAGAGATAGATTCAACATGTCATTTTACATAATATCATTCAACTGAGGCCTGAAGATATTGATATATTTTGCATCTTAGTATGAGAACAAATTTATTCCCAACCAAAAAAAGATTTATTCTAATTATTTCAGGAAAAGTACCCAAAATGCTGGCTGATTTTACAGCAGTCTTGGTGATACATTATTTTATATGTGCCCCCCCCCCCCCCTCCCTAAGCAACTCTTTTACATATTAGTATATATACAATAGCCTTTTTTTGTATCATATTATCTCTAATAATTCTTAAGTGGTCTCCCTTGAAAAATTAAATGCCCCAAAATTTAATAATTGCCAATTTTGGGCACCCAGTTTCTAAATCTTGGCTTGGATCCTGCAATCACCTACCTTTTTATGTGAAGGGCTGTCCACGTGGGAGATGTATTCTAGAGGGTTGACTGTGCTGAAGTTCTCGCAGGACTAAAAAGGAAGAAAATAACATAATCTCAAGACAATCATAATTCATGGAAAATATGACAAAAACGGCCAAAAACTTAATTTCATCTCTCAACATATTAACCTCTAAACAGGTCAATATTCACTTAAATCTAGAGCATCACTCATGGAGGGAGATCAACTCTTGAGCTCACCACCATTTTGACTCATGAGCTCAAGGACGCGCAGTTTATTTTAAATAAATATTAATCATTCAGCCCAGCAATTAAGAAATAAATACTTACAGGTGGAGATTTATTAACATTTACATGTTTATTTCATTTTGAAATATGCTGGCGAATGTTTCATATCAATCAACTTGAATGATATAAAAAATTTCC
>OZ012698.1:2111668-2121668 GCA_963942565.1 Maea johnstoni
AGGATGTCTCTGTAGGGCTGTCAGATATCAGATCCAAGCCAGGAATAAAATTACCAACTGCTCCCTCGGACTGCTTAGCTTGTGGTGCTACAGCAGGCTGACTCTCTGAAAAATAACAAATAAATTTAATGAAAAATAAAATCGCAAGGCCCACATGCTTATGCACATTATTCATCAAGGTGCATAATTTCAATTTTACGTTGCACTAACTTCAGGGTGCAACACAGGTTGCAAAATATTATTTTTTGAGCAGGGCAAGCTGCCCCTTAAATTGACTTGCCCCGCCGGCACTTCCACTTTCCCCGCAACTCTCTTAAACAAAGGTGAGATTGGACTTTACCCAAAACGTTATTTGCAGAGCGGGGCAAGTCAGGGTCTTGTTCAGCTTACCCCATTACCGTTTTTTGGCCGAATTCACTTGCAACTTATCAGACTTTGCTGGAGCACGTGCTTGGCATGAGCAGCACTTGCGAAGTGAGCTAGAGAATGCATACTGGAGGTGAAGTTAAGATAGAGTAAACATGCATTAGACCACTCGGCTATCGGGGATAACCCCATGTGCCAAGTGAACCCTTACCTTTAGCGGGGCCCTGTTGGAGCACACGTTTGGCGTGAGCAGCACTTGCGAAGTGAGCCTGGAACTGCATACGAGAGGTGAAGTTACGATTACACAGACCGCAGTTGAAGGATGTGGTGTCTTCCGCAACAGGGACTGCCTTCTTCTCCACTGAAAAAAACATGGAATTTGGAATTATGATCATCATTACGTTTTCTGCGATAGTGCTGCTGAGTTGTGACTAGCCAGTTGTAAGCGGTGGAGGGAACCAGAGTACCCGGCGAAAACCACCACCTAAGCCCAAGTCACTGGCAACTTTCTCACATGCCTGGGCAGTGGGGCAGCTGCCAGTCAGTGGCAGAGGCCCAAACCTGCTTCTAACTCTAGCAGTCAGTGGCAATGGCTCGGAACCAGGTACTTGGCCAGCAGGGTGTCTGGGCATGATTTAGACACCAAAACCCTCAAAATCACACATCCAGAAACCCCAAAAAGATTTGTGAGAAATCCTTGATTTAGATGTCATTTCTGAAGCAAATAATTGAATAATTTTACCCAAATGTGATTGCTATGGCACAACATTTATAAGGAGAGTATATCTTTTTATCAAAAAGTAAATTCAAGTTTATGGTAGTCATCTGAATATATTGTGCTCACCTTGAAAAAATGGAAACTCAAAAAGTTAACAATTGCCAATTTTGGGCAACCAGTTTCTAATCCTGGCTTAGTCCATGCTCTGAACATTTGACTATCCGGACAGGCCCCCAGACGCATAGTCTTTAGCCAGCAGGGCATCTTTTTGACACCCTAACCCCCAAAAATCCCCCTCAGAACATCCATATTTTTGGGGACGTAATTTCTTGAATAAAATGTCAAGCATACAATTGAAGTTTTTATACCTCAATATAATTCCCATGACATTGTATAATGATAATATGCCTCATATTTATGAATTAATACATGTTTATGGTTGTTATCTCAGTATATTGTGATCTCCTTTGAAAAATAGGACAAAAATTTTACAAAGTCAATTTCGGACACCCAGTTTTAAAATCCTGGCGAAGACTCTGCGGCCAGAATGTGATAAAAAATCTCACATGCAACAAGAACTAACTTACCTAGGCTGCTGCTGTTGGAGGAAGTTGGCTGCCCATAGTTACTATTGTCCGAGGAAGATGCCACCTTGTCTTTGGAAGAACTGCTATCCTGACCGTGATAGTAATCAAATGTTGCTGGCGCCTTAAAATAGAAAACCAGGATATCACAAACATAGTCTTAGCCAGCAGGGCGTCTGGGTGTCTTTTGGACACCCAAACCCTCAAAAACCACCCCTCAGGACACCGTAATATTCATGTGGGTCATTTCTTAAAATGTCAATTTCAAGCATATAATTGAAGTTTTTCCACCTCAATATAATTCCTATGACATTGTATAAGGATATCATGCCTAAGGCTTATTTCAATAAGGCTAATGCTAATGTTTTCAATAAACCTACTGAATATTTTCCCAAATATGCTTTTGCTTGCAAGATTCATCACATTCTCAAAATGGACAAGTCTGATATAAATCAAATTGTGAGACAAAATGCATATGAAATAAACTATATATTGAATCTATTTAAATGAAAGCTAAAATTCTTAGCATCCAAAAATGACCAAGTCTGATATAAATTCAATTGTAAGATAGACAAAGAATATATATAAATAACAGATATATATTGAATTTATTTGATGAAATATCAACTTCTTAGCATCCAAAAATGAACATGTCTGATATTTAAATGCAATTGTGAAATAGACAAAAAATATAAAATGAAGGATATTATGAATTCATTTAATGAAATTTCAAATTTTTTTCATCCAAAAATGAACAAGTCTGATATAAAGTCAATTGTGAGAGAGAGGCCCATTTTATTATTTTTGTATATAATTATTCGCACCTGATAGGTTGATTTGTACGAGTCCCTCTCGTACCTCGTGTACCGATCAGAACCATCATCATATGAGTCTCTGTAACGATCGCGACTACTGTAAGTGTATTCATCACGCTCCTGTGTAGACTTCTCCCCATAGCTGTCGCGATAATCATAGGAGCGCTCATCATATCGCTTACTGCTGCTACTGTCGGTGGAATGAACGTATCTATCATTGTACGCTGAATCGTATGTCGTGGAGTAGGAACTGGACCCGTTATCGTCGTCGTAAGAGTCCGCCGTTGTTGGATAGGCGGTGGACTGGTAACTGCTACTGTCTACAGACTGGGTCTGGCTGCTGCCCAGCTTGTTGCCTGCTGTCTTGTAATAGCCTTGGTAGCTTTTTGTGTAGTCGCCTCCAGAGAGGGTTGCCGATGTGGTAGGAGCAACTCCAGAAACAGGTGTCTGACTAGCAGAAACTGTAATAAACAAAGGAAAATCTAATTGATCACTCAAGATCACATAATTTACCTGGGGCCAGGGACTTAGCCAGGACCCGTCCTACCTGTCTTTTGGACAGGCAGTTTCCTTAAAACCTCCTTTTTGGACAGGCAAAATTTTCTATGTACAAAGAATTTTCAAGTTAGACTTTTTGGGGGTAATAACCAAATATATTCCTAACAACCCATCTTTCAGGACATAGGTGAAGTGCAAATTGCCTTTTTTGACACAACACAAACTTCCTTTGAATTTATTGGATTTAAAACCAGGTACAGAACTGCTGCACAGTATTCTTGCAGATAAACAATGGTAAGGCCCGGAGGATTAAGGTTCAATATAATTATAATTAGTTTTTATGCATTGCATACATGTGAGTCTATAGGTTGGGTCCGGGCTGGGGGTACAGGATACTTCAGTTATAGGACTGCAGGCCGCTTGGTAAGTACTTAAAACTTAGTCTTTATATGTCAATTTTTTGAGTTAGGGCCCTGCGGGGCAAGTTTATAGGGGGAATGAGTATATTTAAATGGGGTCTTTCTTCCTTTATAGGGTGAGTCCGGGAAACTTGACTTGGGCCTATCATACATCGGTGTCAGGCGAAAACGCCCTATATGCGAAAACGCCCTAGTCGAAAACGCCCTACTTTTCAAGTGCTGCCGTGAGCCGTGAGCGGCGGCTTGCTGTGAAGTGCTCTCTCCGTCGGTGGCACATCAGGGGGCCATATAATTCATGGATATATAAGTCATGAATATTGTCATTGACAGTTGTCAATTTAATTTCAGTTATAATAATTACTGTCTCCATATATTTCATGGATATTGTCACAGTTGTTGTTATTGACAGTCTGTCAACTGTCAGTGCCAGCAGCAATTAAAATACATATCTACGTATGTTCTGTTCCTCGTGTGTCCGATTGTCGTTGATGGGTGAAGCCATATATTTATCTATAATGGTGAAATAACTCATTTTCGAACTTTATTCCAATGTTTCAAAGTGACATAGCATGTGCCGACACACTAGTGAAATGAATCCACGGCGGCCAGATCCAACTATCACTAATACTATCAGGTGTGTTCTTGTGAGAGTATAAACCTGCAAAGAAAAGATGGACACCACTAACTACACTACTACTTAAACTCGACTATGAACGTAAATAACTAAGAAAAAGAGAACGAGAAAGGAAAAGAAGATAAAGGAGAAAGAAAAGAAGAAGAAATACACTGTTGTGAAAAGTAAGAAAAATAGGGCGTTTTCGACTAGGGCGTTTTCGCATATAGGGCGTTTTCGCCTGTATTCCCTTGAAAAATTTGACGCCGAAAATCTATATAATTAATTGGATTTTTTCACCCCAGCATGAGCATAATTCCTATGAATCTCAGAATCTGGCCACACATTCATGAGTTTTGTCACAGATCTCTCCAAAAAATATGCGTTTTATTTTTCGGGTTTAACACTACAGACTTTCAACTGGAACCGCCTTTCAACATTACCTCCAGTCTGGTTCCATTGACTGCCTGTGTTGTACCAACTCATCATGAACCTGCTTCTCCCTGTTCCTGCTGAAAACAAAACCCGTCAGGACCAATTTGGCTTGGTCGCTTCCTGATACAAATTGCTACACTCTAGCAAAATGCTAGCCTGCACAGAATGACATGATCACCTACTGACTATAATGTGTGGTTTTGAGTGAATTTAACCATACATTAAAGACACTATATTGATATTGCGAGCGTCAATGATTTCACGACTTTTCTTCCTCCACGGCGGATTTACCGGAAATGTGAGGGAGCAATCATTATTTACAAATCAGTTCTCCATTTGGTTAAAAGAGGGCGACGCAGTCAATAAGTGAAAGAACCTGTTACAGTTTCTATTGTCCTCTCCCCATGAAATGGTACGGGTGTGAATTGCAGAAAAAATATTCTTTTCCACCTATTTTCCAAAAACAGCAGAAATTGTTTTAATTTTGATTCTGCTGTTTAGATATAGATATATGGAAAAACGGTGGAGATTTCTTTTTTTTTTAATTCTGTCGTTTTCCAGAAAAACAGCGGTAAAATTATATATATATTTTTCTGCCGTTCACACCTGCACCATCGTAGCATGAGCATTGTAAATAGCTAAAAAAAAAAAAAGATTTTTGAATTTAAGAATCACATCTTCTTTAGTTTCAGGTAGAATTTTATTTCCTATTAAATGACCCTTTTGTTAGGAGAAAATCTAGGGCAAGCAATTAAGGCGTGTCCACTAGATGACACAGGCAAGTGAAAGGGATACCTGTCACTTAATCTTACATCATCTGAGTAAATAGCATTATTATTTGAACTTCATAATGCACCATCAGAAAGAATTAATTCGTGTTCTTTGATATCTAAAATAGGGTTATCCAGTATAGGGTTGATAACTATCAATATTTGCATTGTTTTTTTTTAAATGATTCACTCCTTTCCAATACTTGATCAAGTACCAACTTTTTAAGTACAAGATATTTAGAAATATGATTGATTGTGAAAATTCAGAATTGATCAAGTTCTGGAAATGGGTGAATTTTAGGAAAAGCTGCCAACTTTCTGAACTGAATTAAGCCGATAATTTTTCTTAATAATTCTGCCAATTTTCAATAAGGCCTAAAAAAAAAATTGTTTGTTTCCTGTAACGGTCCGAAAAAAAACAGGGTAGGTAGGTCGGTAAAAAAATTGTTTTGCATTATTTCTTTGGTCAAAAATGTGTGTTTTATGCATGTTTTACGTTGATCGGGAGTTGGGAGAGCAGAAAAAACTTGTTAGGGTAGGGTTACAGGAAACAAACATCTTTTTTTAAAGGCCTAATCTAAACAACTGGTTTTCCGAAGAAAGAACCTAATAAATTCATCAAATAGAAAAAAAAATAAGATAGCTATTTCTAAAAACATCCTTAATTCAAGATGTTTTATTCAGCATGTTCCCGTTTATTATTATTTATCTCAAAGACACTCCTCACTTTATTCAAGAATAGCAATACACTCAAACACATCAGGCAAAAGAGAGATACCCAGTTAACCATTGTTTGGATACAAAAAGCAGGTCAATTGAAATGGAACACGTATTGAGCCATATTACACATGTATGTATAAGACAATAAGAGAGAAAGGTAATTGAAGTCTGACATTTTTTCATCTTTTGTGATTTAACCAAAATAATATTTTTTCTTTAGCTTATTAGCACTGATTAACACTGGGAATGTATCTTTGAATCTATGGAGGTATTGTTTGACTATATAACATATTTTTCATCTTGTAACTTATTTTTAATTTTTAATTTGACTGCTCCAAAAAACTTCAAATATTGTTATTTTTTCTAACTGATATACATCAATAATCACTTATTTATGCAGAAAAGTGTTTTACAAACAATTATAATTTGAATAAGGCAACCCCCACCGACACAATATTCGAGACAAATGAACAACTTCATGAGAGTAGCATCCCCACCGCACCCCTTATTACTTTTCATACAGCAACAACATCCACAACCCCGGCAACCCCTTATAATCAGGAGCACATGGTCTTACATACATCTCTGACTATACCACCGACGTTGAAATCGCCCAACACTTTACAATTTTTTTTATTCCAAATCTCCTTGATTTGTTATGAACAAAATATAATGAGAACATGAATGATTGTGCCCGCTGCATTTGTTATTTGAGTTTTCCTTTGGGGTGTTGTTCCCTTGCTGGCCCATAAACCTGCATGTCAAATACATGTCTTTATTTTTATCATCCCCGATAAACATTTAATGGGAGTGCAAAAGATCCAGACTTGCAGGAACGTTTGCTTTCAAAATAAGGTTTGCTATTTGCCTGATTGATTGCTTGAGACATTATAGTCTATCTATCAGTTCAACACTTTTAATAATCATTTTCCCATCTTTCCCATTGTTTTCAGTACTCGTTTTTCTAGAGATTTGAATTATCCACGTTTTTGCTATAATAGTGGCTAGAATAAAAATCAGTAGTTTGAGTGAGTTAAACTTGAACCAAACATATTTTTTTAATCGCAAGAGGGATATGGATTTCGAGCCTTAGTAGCTCGTACCTCTTGTAATTAATATACCGACTTAAACTAAAGATTACATTTACATTTTACCTATTTCAGTTCTACTTCAGTAGACTATTTCCTTGTATTTACATTAAACTTAGATCATATAACCATATGTGTAATGGGAGTGGGAATTTCTGGATAAGCTTTGACAAAATAAACGGGATAGCTCTCTGGAATACGAAACGAATTTGCGTTCTTTGCATCAAAGTTCAAGGGACTCACTTAGAAAATAACAATAACATTTTAAAGACGATATTGATTTTATTCGTCAATTACACTTCATTACACTTAATTGGCCTCTATGGCCACCTAGACTAGTTGGTGCCTGGAAACAGCAAAAACATGACAGAAAAAATAAAATATGACAGCCTAGAAATCTAGGCAAACTGAACACCACCTCTTCCTCTGTACTACGATATTGGATGATCATGAAGGGGCTACTAGTCCATAACTTCCTTGGGGTGATCAGTCTAGACTCATAGTGCCAGATAACCCCCATCCACGACCATGGAACTACCGGTGATGCTGGCTGCCACGTCTGAGCACAGGTACGCCACCATCTCAGCCACCTGCAGAGAAATAACGAGTGTACAGTTATCATATCTTATAATCTGAGAGAAGTCGATTACTAATAAAATTGCTGCTTCTGCTGCTGCTGCTATTGCTGCTGCTGCGTTCACTACTACTACTACTACTACTGCTGCTGCTGCTGCTGCTGCTGCTACTACTGCTACTACTACTACTACTACTACTACTACTACTACTACTACTACTACTACTACTACTACTACTACTGCTTCTTCTACTACTACTACTACTACTACTACTACTACTACTACTACTACTACTACTACTACTACTACTACTACTACTACTACTACTACTACTAGTTAACAGCAGAAATCTATAGTGTTATATTTTTTTATATCATTTATCTCATTACTAATTTTGTAAAGGTTAATCTGGTCGTACATTTAAATTTAATATGAACTAGTCCATATGTGTTCTTCTATCTTGTGTTATATTGCATCTATACCACACAATGTCATACCGTATCATGCAATTCTATACAATACAATACAGTAAGGTTTAGTACACTAAGATGCAATACAAAATAATGAAAGAAAAGACGCAAAAGAATATTTCAAAAATAATTTTGGGTACAAAATACAAATTCACAAAATACATAGAGGAGATGTGTGAGTTGGGTCTAACTGACATATCTTCAAAATGTTTACAAGGGATACTTTAAGCAGACAAATAGTTATAACAAATATTTTGGCTGTTTCGATTTGCTATAGCAATAGTTTGATTAAACCATTTACATATGAATCATACACTTGGTCTGACAGAAATTGGTAGTATCTGTATTTGTATCTGTATAGCTGTAAAGACTCCTTAAGGAGAGCACTGGCTCAGCTTGTGCGCTGCCCTCTTAGTAGTGGTTAAGCAATATCAAGAGAAATATTTCATTTTCATTGAAAGTTGTACTACTTTTGGGTAAAATCCCTCTTCATACATACATTTTTCGAATATTACCTAATTTGAAATGTTGTGTTCAAATTCACAGTGCTGAGTTTTTACTCACTTCGCTTATCTGTACCAGTTTCTTGTTTGGAATCAACTCAATAAATCGCTTCTGAAAAGGAAATGGAATATTATCATGTATCACATATTTCATTTTTAAGATAGCTTTACATATCTGATCAAAGAAACATATGATACACATGTATGTCTAGCGATTACAATAAACGAATAGCTTCTGAAAAGAGGTGGGCGTGTCATCTTGTATCATGTATTTAATGTTTGAATACATCTTGACCTATCTACAAATGGAAAATCGTATGATTCGCTACTTTGTCAAAGGCAAAAGTATCAAACACTAGTATTTACCCAAGTATGGATTCAGATTGATACAACCGATGCACATGCACAGCTGCAACGGTCAATCACAGACATGCATATTTTTACTCCTGTTAGAAAACCACTGCCTAACCCCAAATCACTGAGGACATCCCTACAAACCAGATAGCGTTTGCACCTATCAATGGTGAGTGACAGTGAGCAGTCAGTATTTGTTCGAGACCAGAGCCAGGTATTCGATTTAAATTATACATACCTCACTGTCCACATCTACTAACCTTGCTTTCTTCCAGTGTGATTCCCCGTTCACGTGCAGTAGTCTCGAACTGGGCTTCTAACACTGGAATAAGAAGAAAGCAATGAGATTTTAGCATGTTTTATAATGTTTGCTTTCATCACTTTCAGTAGTACGATGTAAGATGGTGCAGGTGTGAACGGCAGAAAAAAATATTTTTTCTGCCATTAACACCTGCACCATCGTACAGTAGTTAAGATTATATTCCAACAAATCATATGGAAGAAAAGTTCAGTATACACGTAAATATAACAACTAAATATAAGTTCCCTTTAAAAATCAAAAAGAGGAGTTCGATTCCAATAAACTAAGGGATCGCAAAATCAACACACTACGTGTGGTTTGCCTTTCTTGGTAGTCTTACTGCTGCGCGGTAGATATAATAAATGTTATATCATTCATTCTTAGGGATATCTTGGAAGGTATCCCCAGGACAGTATGATATCATTTTTAAAATAGGCAATAAATGTACAATGCGTTTTGTTTCGTCCTCCAATGTGTATTCAGACTGCTTTGCTAGCATACTAGTAAGTCCCTTTTATGGAAAGTTAACAATGATATATGAAACAATAATTCAATTTTTACATCAATTACAAACGTGATACTGGTACTAGAATTCTAGTATATATAACTCATGTAATTAATTAGAATACGTAATTTTATCAATGTAACTTAATTAATTAACAATTTCAAAGTCTAAACAATTAGCATATTGCTAAAATTGATTGTCCATAACCATTTCTTGCGTGTTTAAATTCTAACATTGAAAATGAATAACTCCAAGGAAAAGAATAT
>OZ012698.1:2126668-2192256 GCA_963942565.1 Maea johnstoni
AGAAATTTGGGTCATATTCAGTATAAAGGCATTTACGGGCAACCATGTCAAATGTAGGAAAATGTTGAAAATTTGAAATGTAGGAAAATATTTTACAGCAGCAATGAATTTGACCATCAGGTGCAAGTTTGAAAATCTGTCGAAAATATCACACATTTTCAAAGAGAAATGTGGGTCATGAAAGGTCATGTTCAAAAACAGAAACAAATGCTCATCTACCCGAGTGAAAATAATTCAATATAAAACATATTGCAATAATTAAAATCTACTAATTCTATGCAGAGGCAGAGGTTATCATTAAGGTATCACAAAAACTAATCTGACGGATGCGTATTATCGTTAATGTGCACATAATATTTAGAAATGAAGGCGCGTTTAATACTTGCGTTTACAAGCAGGAAGGAATCTGAATATTTTCACTAAACCAACATATCACATGATATGATGTGTAGTTTTCTGAAAGGTGTACTCATTTTTCAACAATCCACTATTGTGAAATATATGAAAATAAAAGTGGGAATACAAAATATACATGCAGACAAAGATCTCAGAAAAATGTGAAACAAATAATTAGCGTTTCGTCTAGCTAGGGAAGCTTATGAAACTATCTCAAGGCTTGTCTGGTATGTGTTTCAGTCTGTAAAAGCTGATTTACATAAAAAGATTGTATATCATTCTCTCTTAAAGCTAATATTCAATTTTTGCAAGATTACTTTATCCTCGCACATTTGTTATTCTAAATATACAATGTTTTCTACTAGTAATTACTTTCGTTTAGTAGAAATTCAAAATTATATATGTTTAACTTCTGTTGGTGTTTTGTTGCTTATAACATGTCAGTCTAACCTTTTTTGTGACTCTTGTTACAGTCGATGCATAAGCATACGAGCATTACTACTTCATGTTAGAGAAAGCCTCAGATAGGTCTGATCATACATACAGTTAATGCATAAACATTCTTCTTTAATATGTGGAGCACAGGTAAGCATTCAACACATACAAATCATGCTCAATGTACAGAGATTTTGTAATGAGTATTTGAAAGGTAAATAGTTGAAATATGTTCATATATGGATATTGTTTAAATGGTGTAGGTGTTCAGCTATTGGAAGTGTTCAGCTTATGCAGGTGTTCAGCTTTTGGAAATGTTCAGCCAAAAGTAGTCAAAACTAATGGAAAAATCCGCTCGTTGACAGGACTGTAGCTACCTGGTCAAAACTAGTCAAAATCAGTCAAGACTAGTCTATAGATAGACGCCTTGGCAGTTCTGTCATTACCTGGTCAAAACTAGTCAAAAATAGTAGTCTAGAGATACAAATCTCGTCAGTTATGTCATTTTCTGGTCAAAACTAGTCAATATCAGTCAAAACTAGTAGTCTAGAGACTACAAATACATACCTTGACAGTACTGTCATTACCTCTTCAAAACTAGTAGTCTAAAATTAGTCAAAACTAGTAATCTATATAGATGCACACCTTGACAGTTCTGTCGCTATCTGGTCAAAACAGCAAAAATTAGTCAAAACTTGTAATCTACGGCTACAAACAGCTCTGTCACTATCTGTTCAAAAACAGCCAAAACTAGTCAAAATCAGTAGTATGAAAATACACACCTTGACAATTCTGTCACTATCTTGTCAATGAGATCCTGCTCTCCAAATCCTGTTATGATGAGGTTACATCCTCGGTTGGCCAGGCAACGAGCGATTCCCAAACCTATACCACTGGTGGAGCCGGTCACAACCGCAACCTTTCCCTCCATTGTCAAATACACACTTGTGACATTAACCTGCCTGTCACTACATGGTTTGGCCATAAATGAGCTATAAAGCAATGGGGGAGAGGGGATACTTCATCATATGTGGCGGGGTGCGTCGTACAGTTTGATTCAAAGTTGGCTCTGCCCTGAAGGCCTAGTGGCCTAAGGCATTGCCACTGAGTGCGAGTTTTCCCTCACCACTGTCCGGGTTTGAATCCCAACCAGGGCATGTGAGAAAGTTGCCAGTGACTTCGTGACAGGCGGTGGTGTTCGGTGGGAACTCTTGTTTCCTCCACCAGTTACAACTGGCTAGTCACGAATTAGCCGTATTTTGGCAGAAAAGGTGACGAAAGACGAAATTCCAAAGTTCGATTCAAAGTGGACATGCCCTGATGGCCCTGTGGTCTAATAGGGCGTTGCTACTGACTGCTAGCTGTCTCTCACGTTCGAATCCTGGTGGGGGCAAGTGAGAAAGTTGCCATTGACTTGGGGTTAGGCAGTGTTTTCTCGCTGGGTACTCCTATTTCCTCCACCACTTACAACTGGCTAGTCATGTCTTTCCCGCAATATGGCAAGAAAAGTGATGAAAACCGAAAAACTCCAAAGTCCATGCAATTCAAAGAAGCGGGTCGGCATGATCGCTATATAAACATACAGTGTTACTAAAGACTGTCTTTGTTACCTTGTCAACAGTCTAATATTCATGCATCTTCAGCATATCTTGAGGAGCTATTTTGTTGGGCATAAAAATCCTCCCAGTATTCTAAATAATACTCTATTTAAAGTTAGTAGGATGTTTTGTGATCAACATTCTTCTTTAAATATTCTCAAATAAACACTTTCACTATAGAATGCCACATGACCATTAATTCAACGTATGAAAAAAACATTCAACCTGACGGGAAAACATTCAATTTACATGCAAAGATAATTCAACTCGACTCCAAAAGTCCAAATTCAACATGGCAAAAACAATTAACTGACACGATATTCCCATCTTTTTTCAATCGCTATAGGTATGAATGGGTTAGTTGTAATAGAGTGGTTCTCACAATACATCTGATTTATTGCAATTTATCAGATAACTAGTTTAATGGGTCAGTATGATTAACCCTTATGATGCTGGTGGCTAATTTTTAAGGCCAATACAAAATAATGCAACACAACTAGAAAATGACTGAAACTATGGCAAATGGGTACTCATCTGAAAGCATTCAGCGAGAGCTATCCACTGAATACCACTATAACAGGGTTTAGATTGTTTTCAGAAATCTTTTGGTCCTTGTGTTTTGGACGAAAGTAAGCCTCAGCATTGAAAGGGTTAGCATCCGAGCCTTTCAATCTGCCCTGTGCCTATTCCCGGATAGATTTACATTCGCGAGAAATACGAGTAGTGATAAATACAGAGGCTTCACACTTTGCCCTCTTACAAAGGTGAGAACTACTGACGTGTACCGTCCCCTCGAGACGCTAGACTAGGGGCACCTAGCACATGACAAAATCATTCTTCCCAAATAAGTTGACCATCCAGTCAATGGTACATTCAATGGCTAACAGATGGCGCTACATGGCCTACGGTGTCTATCTCTAATTATGTGTACGGCTTCAATTTGGAGTGCTAAAATTTCGCTTTACAGCCTTTTTGTAGGGTATTTGTTCTACGTTAAATTAGCCTATTCAAGCACTCAAACTACATATATACAAAGCAGAATATTTATTTGAAGGATGTTATTTTGGCGCCATCATTGGGAGCGCGAAAATAGCGAAAATTATTAAATGCCTGTAGACATGCCAGTTATACAGTACCACGACATGCTAGCGAGGGGTCAGAAAACCGTATTACCCAGCGAAAGCCACAGTTTGGTTTCTATCCGAGACAGTAGGCAGTTCATGGCTTCGCTTTCAGTTCAGGCCTACACCTCGTGCAGCCAAACTACTAACTAATGCCTTTGATGGTTATATATATATATATATATATATATATATATATATATATATATATATATATATATATATATATATATATATATATATATATATATATATAGAGAGAGAGAGAGAGAGAGAGAGAGAGAGAGAGAGAGAGAGAGAGAGAGAGATGGATAGATATAGATAGATACTAGCAAACAAATAAGTGACTAAATATTATAAACTATCTCACAATGTATGTGACTGAGGGGCATACACATGGAAGATATTTCCGATTGTGCAACCGAGTATGTTATTTGATATTTGACTATAAATGAATATGAACAAACAAGCTCGTTGTTTTGGAAACAAGCAAAATGCAGACACTTAAATGAAATTGTTCACCATTAGTTGTTAAAAATAATGTTAGTTCCAAGTAAGCAGTTCATGTCTCAAGTAAGGCAGTAGCATATTGTTATAGCGAATGAATTTCGTCAATTTTTGTTATTTAGGATATATATGAATGAACAAATTGCCTTTACCGACACTACCACGCGGTACAGTATACCTGACCAATCTCCTGCATTTAGTTGTATGATACGGTGTGATGTGGGAGCCTGTAGACGGTGGTGACATCTATTATCTGTCGGTGTATTTAAACCTATATCTCAGGCGCACCTTCTACTCCCACATGTTTCGCGTAACAGTGGGTGGCGACACCTTTTGGGTCTTTGGTAACTTGTTTAACTGGGCATTGGCCTTGTAGTTTTTTTATGAACCTGTAGCTAGCGTTAGCTCATGTGAGCGTTTATGGGCGCCATCTGATTTTAGAAAACACATTAATTCCTTTTTACAACGCAAATGGCAGTCTCAGTGGGATGAGACAGCAAACAACAAACTACATGAGATTCATCCACAGTTGGGTCTTTGGCCTGGAGGTTCTCGAATCATTAGGCGTGAAGAGAGTGTTTTAGCAAGAATTCGAATTGGTCACACTCATTTGACTCACTGCTTCCTTTTGAAAGGGGAAGATCCTCCACAATGTATAGCCTGTGACTGTCTATTGACTGTTAAGCATATTTTACTTGATTGTGTCGATTTTATTGAATCTAGAAATAGACATTTTAGTGTAAATAGCTTTAGGGAACTCTTTGAAAAGGTTCCTCCAGACAGCATTCTATCTTATTTACATGAGATTGGTCTGTTTTACCGATTGTAAAACCTTTTAAGAATTTATAGTTTCTTTTGAAACAACCTGTTATACGAAAATTATATTTTGAAGTTGATCATTGTTTTGTCATCTTTTTATTTAAGTGTGCCAATGTACCTTTAAACAATCATTCATTCATTCATTCATTTGAACATGGAGTGAGTTTGTCAGTAACGGGAGTAGTCCTGGAATGCTGAGACTCAATAACATGTAACGATGAATGAAAGTATACATTGGGATGTGATATTGGTCGGAAATTATATTTTGAAATTGTTCTTTGTTTTGTGATCATTTTTATTCATCTATTGCTTTGTTATTGTTTTCAACAATAACAAAGGACCATTGTTTTACACAATTTTTATGGCACTAAATGGCCTTTGTGCGCCGATGTGCCTTTAAGAAATCATTCATTCATTCATTCATTCCTTTTTATGGGCGCCATCTATAGTTGGATGTTCATAGCTGCCCAAACAACGCTCACAACTTAACCTTAACAAACACGAGTAGAACAAAATAGATGTCAAGTAACAACAGCATGTAAAGATGTAGACGTCTTCGCACTCACAGGTATGGAACGCCATATGACCAAATATTCAACATTTAGAATGTACGATGCAACATTTAGAATGTACGATGCAACCTGACTGATTACGCATCAACCTGCATGCAACACGCACCAACATGGCGAATACGCACCAACCTGCATTCTTCTATATCTGGCCGAATGATGTTGACGAATGCAGGTTGGTGCGTATTCCCATGTTGGTGCGTATCTGCATGTTGATTCGTTTTCGCCGTTCACCAATGCCGACTTGAAGGGGGGAACCGATGGTGGAGGGGAATGTCCGTCCACACTGCCATATGGAATTCCTTAATGCTCGGCCCAATCTTTAAGTTATATATATATATATATATATATATATATATATATATATATATATATATATATATATATATATAAAAATATATATATATATATATATATATATATATATATATATATATATATATATATATATATATATATATATATATATATATATATATATATATATATATATACAGCTGGGTGTCTGGGTGTCTATTGGACTCCCTGGTTCATGAAAAATACCTTATTTTAGGCAAAAAGACACCCTAGATGTTGGTCTGCTTTTTATAAAATACTAATTCCAAGTTAAAATTATAAAAGGTTTAAGTTCAAAATATTACGAAAGACTTTTCTTGAAGAATTAAGCATATAATCACTATTTGTTAATGTACATAACCAGTGTAATGATTTTTTCTAGTTACACGAACCCTAAACTACACTACACTACACTTGCTAAATATGTTCGTACTTTTGTAAAGTGATATCATAATAATACAAGGGCAGGTTT
The DNA here is from genome assembly GCA_963942565.1 of Maea johnstoni. Classification (NCBI taxonomy): domain Eukaryota; kingdom Metazoa; phylum Annelida; class Polychaeta; order Spionida; family Magelonidae; genus Maea; species Maea johnstoni. The sequence continues at coordinate 2,132,922 of OZ012698.1, forward strand.
GAGAGGAGCAGGTCAGGGAAAAGTAAGGGTTTTAACATGTTTTTCAGGAAATACCTCCCCGGTGTAACAGATGACAGTGACCTCCCTGTTTTAAGTTAACAAGGTCACTTGGACTGGTAATGACAGCTAGTGTAGAACTTTAATTTCAATGTAGAATAATGAGCTCAGAATAAACATAAAATGTATAATTTTTCCCATATTGGAAAAACATGAATTTCAAAATATCATTTATAGATAATAAATGATTTAAGAATATTGAGTAATGAATATATTTAATAATTCTTAAAAATGACTATCAATAACAAATGTTGAAAAATGAGTTATAAATATTGAAAAATAAATTACTCATATTGGAAATTCAAGGTTATCATTCAATACTCACAAATGATTTGTTGATATTCATTAATTCCTTTTCCAATATGCAGAAAAACATTTAATCATGAATATTGAAAAACTAATACAGGATATGAAAAATAATTTAGGAATATTGAGTAATGTATGTATGTATGTTTATTGACTGTAATTTTCATTACAAAAGCATACTATGCAAAGTATTTTACTAAAATATATATATTACATAAATATAGATTAAACATTCGTATTTCACAATGCTATACCGTGAATGAGTTTTTTAAGGGTAGTATTTACATGCGATTTTATAAGTAATACATTAAAGAGATGAAAGGTTTGAAAAGGAGATAAGAAATAAATCTAAGAGAATACCTTATTCTTGAGGCCTAAAGGTAGCCTATAACTGTCGTCTATTTAAATTAATATACATAGAGTATTCTTAATTCTAAAGCCTAGTGGTAGCTTAGACTAGTGTCTAGTCACCGGTATATACAAAAATCAAAATTCTGAAGTATATTCTACACTATACAATTAATTCTATAGCCTAGTGGCAACCTAGGCTAGTGTCTATTTACCGTTATATACAGATCAATATTTTGAGGCATATTCTACACGTAGTGTGTAGTGCGAGATAATATCAGGCGGGTTGGCCTTTTAGCCAACACCTACCCTATTATGAGTTATAATGAGTTATGAATATTGAAAATTAAATTACTCATATTGGAAATTCAAGGTTATCTTTCAATACTCACTAATGATTTGTTAATATTCATTAATTCCTTTTTCAATACGCAGAAAAACATTTAATCATGAATATTGAAAAACTAATACAAAAATGAAAAATAAATTAGGAATACGGAGTAATGAATTACGAACATTGAAAAGTCATGAATATGAAAATATGAATTAAGAATATTAAGAAATTATGAATATTTGAAAAAGTTTATATTATCATAATGATTTTCCAATATTCGCAATTCAATTTACCAATTATATGCGAAAAAGACCTTTTCAATATTTTTTAATAATCAATACATATTGAAAAAAATATAAATATTAAAGAATCATTTCTGAATACAGAAAATTCAAGTTTATATTTAATATTTGTAACACTTTTTTCATATTCATTATTCATTCTTTGAATATTCATAGTTCATTGTAGTTACTTTTCCTTTCTTCAAAATTAATAAATACCTTGAATTATGAATATTGAAAAATAAATTGTTTTTTTTTAATTTATTGTTTACTGTATCCTTGGATATTTGTCTGCTTAAAATGATATATTTAATGCTTTTATCATAAGAACAGCAAATAAATCAAAATCAAAATAATGCTTTTTTTAGAAAACAATGATGCCTTGATACACTAGGGGTAAGTGACTAGGACTAGGTGTCATTTTATTCAGGGGTAAGTCAACAGGTGCTTAGGAGTCAATATCCCAGGGGGTCAATGTTACCCTAATTTTCAGTGACTGGGGGTCCACAGATTCTGGGGTCGCGTTATCCCATTACACCGGCACTCCTGACCAACCATTCTGAAGCACATACTAATTGCCCCCTTCAGAGACAATGCTACTCTGTGTGGGGGTCATAAATGCCCCAGTTGGGTTTGCATATCCTGTCCAGTGTAGCTCTAAATAGCTTTCAAGCACTTGCCTAGTATCTCACATTCTCGATTGCTTTGGCCATGGATGAGACAGAAGAGCATATTTTATTTTTACAGTCTCTCCCACTTAAAGCACACAATTTTGTGAAAATCAAGGATACATATGATTTAAACCGTGCTGAATACCTTCTATGTGAACTGGAGCAATGCTGCACAGTTTTAAATTTTCTCCTGGAGCACCCCACATTGTGCATGCTTTTTCGTCACATCAGATGCCTAACAATGTTAAACGCACCTCGACAGCATGCTGATTGAAATATTGAAAATTGAAATTGATTAAATATAAATATTGAAATATATTATAACGTTCTTTCATTTCTATTCTCTTTCTTTGTTATTTTACTTTATTTCCTAGGCCTATAAAAGAAGGCGTTATTTTTGGCTATACAAGCCCCAAAATCAACATTTTGTAGTGTTAAGACAAAAAGTATGTTCATACATACACGCGGTAGTGCTACTAAGAGGTTTGCCAAGTTTGAATAGCAAAAACGAAATTTTGTGGGAAAAAAGAGGAAAAAGCTGTTAGCCCAACCAAGTCAGACAGACTATAATACCCTTAATTTCTTCAGATTTGTGATTAGATATATTTATCACTCTCTCTTCAAGTCCGATGCTCAAAGTAATAGACCTAGAAGGCGTTATTTTTGGTCATATGTGCCCCTCTTATCCCCTATTATTTATGTTATTCGTTTTTTTAATACCCTAAATTTCTTCAGATTTGTGCTTAAATGTATTCATGACTCTCTGTTCATGTCCGATGGTCCAAATACCTAAATTCCCGTACGTCCATTAAACACAGATTCCATCCTTGTATGGATAACATGGCAAGGAGTTTCCCCTTCACCATAGGTTCTCCCCTTAAAATGCGACGGAAGTGACCTTCTGACCGTGTGGACCTCCCAGTTGCCGCTTCTAGTTGTACCAATCGGTTTTGGAGCCAAGGTAAGTCACTTACTTGTATTTGCCATATAGACTGTATACTATCCAGAGACGTGCTCACAACATTTGGCGCTGCGACCTTTTCGGTGATTGAATCTCAAATGCTGGTTTCTGAGTCGGCGCCAACGGGTTCCGACGCAGAGAATCCGGTCACCAGGCAAGGGCGGGTTAGTCGTAAGCCTGCACGAATCCTGAATTAACTTCCTGCACTCCCAGGGTTTCGGGGTATGTTTGCACATATTTAACCTGCACATGGCGTATGCACATTAGAACCTTGTTATGACATGTTTTGATTGTATCTGCAGACTATGGAAGAGGAACAGGATTTCGTGCCGGATTACGACGAGACCATGCCGGCAGAGGATTCAGGGGTGAATCTCCGGATCCAAGTGATACTCTGGTGGTGAGCGTCCGGTGTCATGACCAGGAGGATCCGGCTGTTGCTGGGTGCTCTCAGAGTTGCTCCGATCAAGTGGAGGACGATCCGGTATTGGCTGGGTCAAATAGAAAAGTGGTGTTAGCAGGGGGGTCCAGCTCCAGCTGGGTTCTTGGGTCAACAAGCTGGTGTCTTCGTAAGAGTGGATCCCGGTCCGTCTAAAGGCAGTGAGTGTTCCGAATGTGGTATACGGACCAATCACCTAAAGCGGCACGTAGTGTCGAATCACATCGCTACTCGCTTTTGGCAGATCATCCCCCTGATGATTTGCTGGGTTTGCCGCCAAGCTGAAACCCAAGCCGTTATCAGGCAACATTCCGGCAAATTTCATCTCGGGCGAAACCTTAGAGAATTTGTGGCAGGTGTCAGCTTGTTTTTTGCTTTCATATACTCTGAGCTGGGTCTGACGTCGGAGGAGGAATTGATTCGGTTCGTGTGGACAAACGGGATCATCGAGCCCACCTCTGTTTTCTCTTCGGATGAAGTACAAATTTTGGATGTGTTAGATCAGCAGACCGGTACACCTTATCTCCCAGTCTGGTCTGCCCCCTCACCGGAACTTTTATCCTCGTTACTTAACTGGCGTACTATTCATAATCTTCTGTTGTGGTGATTTGACCCGGGTGCCATTGAACAATTTGCAGGTGGAGATTGCAAATAACAATATTCCTTTGGTCGTGGCAGCAACGTCTACTGAAGCAAGGACGGTGGAGTTCTCGAGTCCGCCTAATCCACCCGTTTCTTCATGCTCAGCGGGAAATCATCCTCCGGCTGTTAAAACCAATAAACGTAAGCGAAGAGCTAAGAAAACACCTAGGGCCAAAAGCAGTATTACTTACTCCTTGCCTGGGGAAGCAAATTGCCACGCACCCATTTTTGATACACACTGTCACCTAGATCGGTTATTCCGGAAAGGGCATCACTGTGGAATATTGGAGGATTACCTTATCGGAAGGGGACGGGGAGTTTCTCCTAGCTTTCGCAGTTGCAATGCTGTGTTTTGTGACCCCCCTCAGCTGCTCACCACGAATAACGTAGAACACTTTCTGGTAGAGGAGGGGGTTTATGGGGTAGTGGGCTGCCATCCGAAGATGGCTCAACGGTTTGATGGAACAGTGAAAGCTTGCATAATTGACTTGTTGCAGCATCCTAAAGTGATGGCGCTTGGGGAGGTGGGGTTGGATTTTTCGGGGAATATATCAAAGAGGGAGCAAGGGGTCTAGAAGGACGTTCTTAAGGAGTTGTTGGATGTGGCATCATGATGAGGAAGCCAGTGATTTTCCATTCACGGGATGCAGGGGTGGAAGTCCTGTCTCTCGCTAGGCCCCTCCTGCCGGTGGATCACCCGATCCATCTGCACTGCTGTATACAGGAGTGGTCTGAGGTCATGCTGTGGAAACGGACCTTTTCAAACATTGTGTTCGGCATAACTGCTGCATGTACCCACCCACAGCAGGATCTAGCTCGTCAGTGCGCTACCTTAATTCCGCTATCCAGCATGGTTTTGGAAACTGATGCCCCGTATTTCCGCCCGTACGATGCGCCACCCACCCTGGAGTTTTCTGACCCACAGATGGTCCTGAGAGTGGCACAGGAAGTTGCAAACTTGCAACAGGTCTCAGTGGACGAAGTCCTTCGCTCCAGGTGGGACAATGCCACGCGCAATTACGGATTCTAAAGTGCAGGTAGGAGTATGATCCGGCTTCCGCAGGGTTATGCTGGGGTAGATCTGGCTTCCGCTGGGTTTACCTACTTTTTGTAAATAGTTATGCTGAGGTAGATCCGGCTTCCGCTGGGTTTACCTACTTTTTGTAAATAGTTATGCTGAGGCAGATCCGGCTTCTGCTGGGTTTGCCTACTTTTTGTAAATAGTACTGTAAGGGAAGATCCGGCTTCTGCTGGGTTCACCCATTGTATTAGTCGTGTAGTTTGATAGCTAGTAATGTAGGGGTAGGTCCGGCTTCTGCTGGGCTCACCCAGTAATCTTTTGGAACTGTTATTTTGTCAATCAATTAAGGCTGGCGCCCTGCTGGGTTTGTCTGACGTGTGCAAATCTCTTTGATTAGTCCGGTTATGCTGGGCTTTTGTCTTGATTTAACGTTCCATCTGGTTCTGCTAGATGGAGGTATTATATTTTTCATATTGCAGCAGTCCTTTTTACAGGAAGGGGGGGAATGTTGCGAGCGTAGTGATAGTGCAGCGAACATTCGCTGGGTGTGCGCGCGCATCCTGGAGCCGGACAGGAAGTGTCCTGTCAATCCCGCCGGTGATCTATTAGACTTGACCTGACCTTCTGACCGTGTGGACCTCCCAGTTGCAGCTGCTGCCGCTTCTAGTTGTACCAACCGGTTTTGGAGCCAAGGTAAGTCACTCACTTGTATTTGCCATATAGACTGTATACTATCCAGAGACGTGCTCACAACACTTATTACGGACAATTTAATCTGTACCTCGCCTAAACCGGCCGATTTTCGAGGCACGCTCTTTACCATTAATGGTTTAAGAGCATGCTTTTATCCGGATTGCTGATCATGAATTGAGCGTGCCCTATCACATGATACGACACGCCCAAGTAATTATTGCCACAGAAAGCAGAAATAATGTCCTCTCCTTCAAAAAACGAAGAGGACAGACAATTAAATAGGCAGGGGAATGTGGTGGGAGGGTCAGGGAAAGCAGGGGAGATATGGGGGTTGTAGATATATAGTCGATGGGTCACGATTCCATCTTGATTTTTGAAATGTAAACGCCTTGCTGTGCATGCTCTCTTAATTCTCGTATTTTATGACCTTTTGCATAATCAGGATTTTGCATAATCAGGATTTTGCCTAATCCGGACGGAAATTTAGGGTCTACATCCATCCGGATTAAGCCAGTTCACCTGTACTGTGGTACAAGATGTGCAAGGTGTGCTTGAAACATTCAGTTGTACTTATATTTCTCTTAATTAGGGCCACCTAAGCAATTCCTTAGCGATGATGGCCAACATTTTGAGAGGGTAACATCTTTCATTAGGTAGCATGATACAGGTAACGATTTAGATAATTTCTTGGTTCTGGCTTTTTCTGATGAAGAGGCGTGTGTTGAAATTTAGTTCTTCATTTCGGTAAATCCATTTGTTTCGATGGAATCTTAATTGGCATCTTTAGAAAATTTTCAATTGTTGATATATGAGTATTTAATTGGCACTTTTAGGAAATATGCAAATTGTTAACACAGGTAGTTGATTTACTAGTTAGCATAATATCACAGATAGAATACATTAGAAATAAATAAAATCTGACACTTCTTGCTGCCTTGCTTTGTCCAGTAGATGGAGTTTGACACATTGCTTCAAATGAGGTAATGTTGTGATGCTCTTTAAATCAGCTGGCAGAGAATTCGATAATTTAGTTTTTACCGGCACTATTTACACCTGGTTAAGTTATGTACACTGGACCTAGTAATGTAGGCATGATGCTCCCTGACTATTCTTTTGGATTTTGTAGAAGCTGATAAGCCCGACAACCATGAAGAACACGCATAATCAAAATGACGCTGGATAATGGCATTAACAACACTTATCTTAGCTTTCAGGTCTAAAAATTTTGATTTCCTGATTAGTAACTTTAGTCTCTTGTTGACTTTAGATAAAACTTTTTTCGCTATAGCTTCCCAAGAAACATTTTGATCAATTTCCGCTCCTAAATAACCAACGCTTGTTTTGGGAGTAATGGAAACCCCAATGCAAGTGACTTTCAGCTCCTCAGTCCTAGACAGTTTATGGGATGAGCCAAATAAGATAGTTTCCGTTTTGCCAAGGTGTTTGGATAACTTGTCATCCACAAGCCACTCTCATACAGACTTAAGTTCTTGGCTCAGGACTTTTTGTATCTCACTGACATCTTTCTCAGAAACAATAAGAGCCGAGTCATCTGCATATAACAGGAGTTTAACCCTATGGCTGTTAATTTTGAATGAAGAATGGAATGATCTACCGTACCAAAAGCTTTTTGTAGCATGACCATACCAGTGAGACTACCCCTATCCATTTGCTTTCTAATGTAATCAGTCAAAAAGGTAAGAGTAGTATCAGTGGAAAAACCTGGAGGAAACCCTGAGTGTAGATTTTTTTATTTGAGATATTCGGACAATTGATCCTAAATGATTCTTTCGAAGACTTTAGACAAGCAACTTAAAATAGATACAGGCCAGTAATTACCAGCATCAGATTTACTTTTTTTCTTGTGAAGAGGCACCAGCCTAGCTACTTTGAACTCTGATGGAAACTCCCCACTGGAAATAGATACTTCGATGATGTGCGTGATGGGTTTCAAAATTTCTATAGCACCATCTCTTAAAATCTAGCTGGTATTCCATCAATGCCCGTGGCTTTATCGTGGCTCATCCCACATAGAAACTTTTCAACTTGTTTTTGATTGACAGAAGTGAATTTAAAACTATTTAAAACAATACCTTTACTTTTATAGAAATTGGTGAAAAACGAGCTTGTGAATTTACCAATGCCACTAGGGAGGTCTTTGACCAATTTAGAGGCAATTGTGGTAAGAAAATAATTAAAGGAATCAGCCACCCTAGACTCCAAGCAAATGCCATCATCTATGGTTAGCCCTATAGATGAGGCAGCCGACTCAGTCTTTTTAGATGGCATACCCAAGGATTTTAACATTTGCCACAGCATTTTAGGATGATCTTTGTTGGTAGCTATTTGATGTCTGAAAAAAGTTTCTTTTTGCATTGGCTACAAGAGTTTGTGTTCTTCAGATCGGATGCGTTCCTATCAAATTTCCATGCTGCCAATTTTGAAATAGGAAACAAAACATACACCAGCGTAGAACAATACTTTATGTCTCAGAAAGCCGCTACGTTGGAAGATCACATAACCAAAAACAAAATGTTGTTCACAAAGCAAACAGCAAAGATAAACTACTTGGCCAAAACAATCAATAATTTTGATCAAGGAAAGTGGAATGAAGTGGCTTGTGGATTCATGAAAACCGGAGTATTTGCGAAGTTCGAACAAAACCCACGTCTCAAACAACTACTGGAGACCGGTAACAGCATTCTAGCAGAGGCATCACCGCGAGACAAATATTGGGGTATTGGGCTACACATTAACGACCCGAAGATGAACAACCCTGAAAACTGGGTGGGAAAAAACAATCTAGGCAAAATACTGATGGAATGTAGAGAATTTCTGTCCTAAACTATGACAGATGAAATCGCGCTTGCTTAAAAGATAGTACAAACTTTTGAAATATGTATTCTCTTCAGTCTCCTTATCTCACATATATCGGTCAAGAAACTACGTATTTCAAGGGGTAACAACTGAAAGCTCCGAAAGGTGTTCCTCCTGAAAACATTTATGACAATATAATTCCCCGGGACATATACCAATAGAGAGCAAACCAAAAGATATCCTTGAACTGCCTTGACGTACAGGCTTACCTATGTATATATACTTAATTTATAACACAATGAAATGCTTTACCTAAAATGTAATTTGCACTATGAAGTATACACTTATGGTGTTGTCCTATAATACTTTCACAACACATTGAAATGCTTTATCTAAACTAAATTTGCTATATGAAATATGAAATATACACGCATAGTGTAGTCCTATAATAATTTCATATACATAAATTTATAACACAATCAATTTATTCCCGTTTACACAAAATTACACTTGTATATGTATATATAGCCATACACTTACCCATAATATATTTCAGTCCTGAATTGAAACTATTTACATGATTGACATAAATGAAAATTTGCTATATGAAATATACAACTAGAATTTTCAGACACGGAATTCCTTTTATACAATTTATTAACAAAGTTCATTTACTCTCATTTATACAATATTCATACTTATATATGTATACAGAACTATATATATATATATCCTCATGATAGATGTCTGTCTGGAATTAAAATGAGCTTACAATGTCCATAATAACTGGGATACTAAGGAAATACCAGTATACGTAATTGTACTTACCTCTACTAAATGTATATCCCAATACGCATTTTCTACATAGGCAACTTATGATTAATATCATAAATACATTCAATCACTACTACTCAATCAGAGTGTTATTATTGATTCTTATTTCACTAACTGCATAGCTTAATATTCACTTACCTTCAATATAGGTGAAGTACTGGTGAGGCCATAAATCTATTTTACCTTCACATACATACAATAAACATCGAACCTCTATTTACCAAGAGTTTCCATAAGTCGCCGGTTTTAAGTCACCGGGGTGTAGTTTGGATAAATACAATAGATGCCAATGAGTCGAGATAACCGATGCGAATAAACATTGAACCTCAACCCCGTTGACTCTACATGGAGCTATTTATATAATACCCAGCCTATGCAACTCACCCATTCAATCCCAAAGGGTTCAATCGCGCCTCGTGGTTTTTACGGAAAACCTGATTGCTCAGGAAACTTATTACTTACTGCATGCTACAAGATTACAAGGATGTCAACTTTTACAATAGAAAAACTGCGACCATTCCTACTAAGAAAGATGACACTAGTACAGGAAAGAGAATTGATTCTACAAAATTCGGTAGACTTACAGAAACGTATGTTGATGGAAATATTTGGTGCCCTACACAGTGCACTAGCAAATAGTGTTGACGAGAATGATAACAAATGGAAACCCTTAAGGTGGGACCTAAAAGAGATACTGTAAATCACTTAAGTATAGCGGGAACAATAAGATAGCGATAATAGCGCTCTGCCCATATGCGCTATTATAAAATCCCCGTCTTTATTGAATTCTTAATTGAATTTGCTGCTGCTATTTCCGTTCAACGCTATACTTAGATCACGCTATCTAGGGCAGTACCGTAATTGCGCTATATAATGTTCACGCCATATTTAAGTGATTTACAGTATATGTTACTGCATTCTTTACTATGCCGGATTTCACCCCTTTCACACCTCACAATTTTGGGGTAACAAACACAATGTGGGACACCTGGGAGCTTTCAGCCTGCATTATGAGCTCGAATGTTAAAGGTATTGAGAAAATACTGGTAATGACTCAGGTAATTGAAAGGATCGGAGCACCTTAATACCGGGAAGAAAATGGCTGGAAACTGAAATACGCAAAGAGGGACGACATGAGAGATTACCCCCAGGTGAAGACGAAGACGACACCGACCGTGCCATTATCTACATAGCGGGGAACTTGTACCTACCCCCAGACTCGAAACAGGGCCACCAACGCCGTTGACAATCCAAACAGTGCCGGGCAAAACCACCCACCTCAACAGGACGTCAAACCCTCTAAACCCCGTGAACATTCTGAACCAGAACTGCCACCTAGTAGGCAACATAACTGGGAAGAGATCTACGATAGCTACATCAGGCCCACCGTCACTGCCCCGGGCGAACGTAGCTGGGAGAAGGTGTACGACACCTTCTACAGCCACTCTCACGACCTAGACAGCGAAGGCGGTGCAACGGCCAAGGCCCAGGACCAGGGCAATCTCCAGCGAGACTACATACTGCCCAATCAGAACTATAGCCATACCTTGTATCACGAGGGCGAGGATGCAAACGTCGGTTATAGTCTCTACCAGGACTATAACAGCGACTACTGGAGCAGCCCATTGAAAGGTTGCGTTCACTACAAGAGGCGCCACGGTGGCAGAAACAAGACATCTTCGATTCACCGCAACCCGTACCGCGCCCAATACTTCAATCCCTATGGTCTACGAGGTGGATTGGCCAGAGATGAGAGGTATCTGAACAGACACTGCGTCCGCAACTGCTACGACCCAGATGGAAGGGATCTGAGCTACAGCAGGGGAAACATCCACGCTGAGTACGACTACAGCAAATGGTCCAACTACGACGTGGGAACGAGGATCAGAGAGATAACCATCCAAATCACGGATCTAAAAACAGAATGGGAAATCCTGCAAGGAATCGCCCCGAAGAAAGAACCCAGATTCCAACCCAAACCGCAGAAAGATAACAGGCCAAAATGGTGAGTAGTCTCTATGTTTGTTTTAGGGTACTAGGATAGAGGACTGTTTCTACAGACTGTATGAAGTGCGACTAGGAAACTGTATTACTTATTAAAAAAGGCCACCCCTATGTTATTTTGAACTGGACAAAGCATATAATTAGTAAGGAAAGCGACCTGAAAATTGGCTTGACCAAAATATTGGTAATACATAGGGTAAACTCTTTTATTTTGGCTAATAGCTCGTAATACATAAGTGGAAACGAATATCAATTCTGATCTACTTATAACATTTCCTCTATCTGAAGGGCCCGGAACAGGAGAGGGACTCCTAACTATAACGCCTCCTATATATTGTTTTTGTACTGGAGAATATATTGACTTTTGTACTATTTAAATGTGTCCGAGGTAGGCCAACAGACTGTATCTGGAACTTTTTGTGAGGCTCTTAATGTGAGCACCTGCCATATAAGGAAAATTTTTGTAGTTGCCTAGTAAAGTGATTTTGTACTAACGCAAGCGCCCCAGAGGCTAGCTAGCAAACATACTTTATTTTTGAAAATTTGTGTTAGGCGTATAGAGATCGTGCCTGCTACATAGGATCTTGTTGTGGAAATTAGATAAAGCTGAGGGTTTCTCGCGACTGACATCAATATCGAGAAAAAAATTATAGAGATACAAAAATTTATTTATCTTTGGAATTCAAGAAATATACACCATACGGGAAAATCACTATTATCAAAAGTCTATTAATTTCGAAAATAACTCATGTCCTGTTGTCTCTTCCATCCCCTTATCCGAAAACTTTTGAAAAAATTGAAGAAATGTTTAAAAACTTTCTATGGTATCAAAAAATTCCAAATTTCGGACAAGAGATTATGGAAAACTTAACCAACTTAGGGGGCTTAAAAATGACAAACTTAAAAACATTTGACTACTCACTAAAAATATCATGGGTTAAAAGAATTATTACACAAGCAGAAGGTTGGGCGTAATTCCCAATTGAAAGGGGCTTACTGAAATCAGTGAGATTTGGCGATCAATATTTAAATAAAGAAGAGGAATTAATGTCGATTCTATAACTGAATGATAAAGGGCTCGGAATCAACTTCTTAGACCATGTTAATTTTTAAAAAAGAATAAAAGACAAATATCACAATAAAACCAAATCAAGACACAGGGAAGACCTATACAAAGCATCTTCCAATCTGAAAGGGTCCCCTATTGTAATGAAGAACAACCTGGCGCCTTGTCTTTTGAAATTACGAAAGAACCTAATAGATATCCCCGCCAAATTGTGTGTTGCACCATACAATTACGACACAAGACTCCGAGACAGCCCATGCGATGTATGGCTGAAAATCAAAAAACCTAATGAGAATGAATGGACAATATGAAAAGGTGAAACCTAACATGTGCATATGAAACTTGGAGCTGAAATGACTTTCAGTTAATGAAACAAACTGCTTTAAATTATGCGGGACATGCGCCCGCTTTTGATACTAACTTAAGTTTACATATTTATATTCTCTCTACTAATAAAATCAGTATGTTAAAATTTTATATGACGGTACCGTCAAAATGTTGTTCCTATATATACGCCATTGAACAGAAAATTACCTACCATTACCACAAACCCTGGGTACTGAGATAAACATTATGTCACTCAACTGTAGAGGCCTGGCCAATAGGGAGAAAAGACAGGATATCTTTGCTAAGTTAAAAGAAGATAAATATGATATAAGCCTACTCCAAGACACACATTGGGCTCTAGGACAATACTAAAGGTCAGAGATGAATGGGAATATACACTTGTTTGTACCCATTTAATACCCACTCAAGAGGGACAGCCATCCTTATAAACAATACCTTCGAGTTCACTTCAGGAGAATCTATTAATAGTCAAGATGGGAACTATTCACTTGCCGAAATTCACCTACACACTGACCTGTCAATAGTACTTGGATCAGTTTATGCCCCAAACCAGGATAGACCAGATTTTATTACCTCACTATTGAAAACCCAAATATATTAATATCAGGTGATTGGAACAGCACAAGAAACTTTAGGCTAAATAATAAGAACTATATTTCACAAAATAATCTCAAGATGACACAGGAAATAAATAACATGATGCAATCCCTATCCTTAGTAGATGTATGGAGGATCAATAACCCTCTAAAGAAGCAATTTACTTGGTCTCAAGGCCTATCTAACAAGCAGGCACGTCTTGATTTCATCTTATGCAATGGCGAGTTACTATCAATTATAACCAACACTAAAATAAATGTCAAATACAGATCGGACCATGCACCCATTAGCTGTAAAATTAAAGTATCAGAAGAGGACAGGGGACCAGGTGTATGGATATTTAATAATAGAATTTGAATTTGAAATACTCATTAAAAAAGAGATAAATAATTTTAGAATGGTGTACGCAGCGACACCATATAACCAGGACTATATTAAATCTTTATCACATGGATTCGATTTAATGATTTCACCGTCACTTTTTTGGGAGACTCTGCTAGTCACCCTCAGGGGAGTCATCATCCGCTACAGTAAAAATAAGAAATCTGCAACAACTAAGATAAAACGAAAACTTGAGACCGAAATTAGGGAACTAGATACCAAAGTTAACCAAGGTAAAGCAAGCATAAATGAAATGAGCCACCTCGTAACTCTAAACACTAGAGTAATAGACATGAGGAAAGAGGAACTAAAGGGAGCATACGTGAGATTGAGGGCGGAATGGTTAGAACTGGGGGAAAAACCCAGTAGATATTTCCTCAACTTAGAAAATAGAAATATGGTTAACAAAAGCATCTCAGAAATACAGAAAGACGACAAAACAACAATTAAAAATCAAAAACAGATAATACAGGAAGTGAACATTTTCTATGAAAATCTATACACATAAAGGATAGTTGCTGGGGGGATAGATGACCTTAATCTCCAACCCACTCTACTAACCCCTCAAGAGAGAGATCTCTTAGACCTACCACTAACCAAGAAAGAGATTGATGACGCACTATCACAACAAAAACAATGTCTCCAGGTCTGGATGGGTATAGTGCCGAATTTAAAAAAGGTTCTGGCCACAATTAGGTGACTTCTTTTTTATTTGTCTGACTGAATGCTTTAGTAAAGGATCATAAACTTCATCCCAATCACAAGGTCTCATTACCTGCCTACCCAAACCAGGGAAGGCAAGGAATCTATTAAAGAATTGGCGGCAAATTTCATTACTTAATACCACATATAAAATTATTTCACTCTGTATCACTAATCAACTTAGACCAATACTTAACCGCATTATAAGCCAAGAACAAAAAGGCTTCCTTCAAGGTAGAACAATTTCCGACTGTACCTGCCTAATGTTTGATATCATCTGGGACTGAACACAATAGAAACAATGGGTTAATTCTTATGGTTGATTTCGAGAAGGCATTCGATAGCCTGTCATGGAATTTTATACATGAAACTTTACAAAAATTTAACTTTGGTCAAAATTTTGCAAAATGGATTACAATGTTCCAACACAATTCCATTTCTAGAATTATCTTAAATGGTTATCTATTAGATTCTTTTAAACTTTACAGAGGATGTCGTCAGGGAGACCCTTTCTCTCCATATCTCTTTATCTTATGCATTGAATTTTTAACTTTAGCTTTTAAAGACAATCAAAACATTAAAGGTATAGAAATTAAAGGAAAAGAGTACAAAACTAGCCAATACGCTGATGACACCTCTGCATTTTTAAAAGCAACTGAGGAAAATTTAAGGTATAGCCTGGAAACTTTAACATGGTTCTATCAAAAATCTGGTCTAAAAATCAATTTCTCTAAATCCAAAGTCATCAAAATTGGCCCTATCCGAGAAATGGACAGAAGATTCTGCCGTGAGAATGACTTTGACTGGGTATCCACATTCACAGCTCTTTGGATTGATTACGATGTTAACAATATAAGAAATATTACCATCAAAAATATTGGAAACAAAATAGAATCTATGAGAAAACTTATTCAATTATGGATGTATAGAAATATTACCCCTATTGGAATAATTTGTATTGCTAAAAGTCTGATTCTGTCTAAAATCACCCATGTACTACAGGCCTTACCTTCGCCTCCAAACATATACCTCAAAAACATCGAAAAAATGATAATTGACTTCATCTGGAGAGAGAAAAGACACGATTTAAGTAAACAAACTATATACTTTAACTATCAGAGGGAGGCCTGATTATGGTAGATATTACAGAATTAGACATGAGTCTTAAACTTACCTGGATAGGAAAGATTATCCAAGGGGATCCAGAATGGGTTCAGTTTGCTCAAGAAAATTACATTGATAGATTGGTTTGTACTGGCGAAAACTACCATCAACAAATTTACTTAAAAATACAGAACCCATTCTGGAGAAGCGTAGCATACTCATACAAAAAATGGTATATGTCTCTGAGAAAACATGTAGACATAGAGATAGGGGATGAGCCAATCTGGGGCAATCCGAAAATACCAATGCCATTTAATAATAATCTATATATGTCAAATGTTATCCATGTCAAAGATCTTTTCAGTCAAGAGGGAGCCAGACTATCAAAAGAACAACTTGAAGCCAAAATAGGTAAAAATATCATGCTGACCACCTACTTCGCTCTGTGGAAAGCTTTACCCAAACAATGGATTAATGAACTAACAAACAAAGTTAAATTAATATGGGTATAAAGACCTTTTACGATTGAATGGCTCAAAAAGGGCACCCGTAACATCAGGAAAGTCCGGAGAATGAATGAAAAACCTAACATAGTAGCGAAAATTAAATGGGAAGAAGACTTAGGCATTGATAACAATATTGAATGGGAAGAATTATTCATTTTACCAATATTGAGTAGACTGAACGCAAGAGCTATTTATTTTCAAATACAGATTTTACATCGTACTCTCATCACAAATCGAAAATTGAAACAATTCAAAATCAGAGATAATGACTTATGTGACAACTGTAATGAACCAGAAACAATATCGCATCTTCTGTTTGATTGTGAACCAATTTTAGAGCTGTGGATAGAGCTAGGACACTGGTTAGATGATCTATCTCCAAAAGACTTGTATCTTTTTTTTTGAATTTCAAATTGCACATATATCTGCAACAATTCTGGTTTTTATTCTCCATAACATGTTGCATTCACAGTGTTACAAATAAATATTCACATGGGTGAATTTTCTTTTCCCTCGAAGTGTATTATTAAAAGATATACCAGCTGTTTTTTGTATGAGTATCATTTCTTAAATCAGTAATAAATACTTCCCAACGATTTTGAAATTGTACATGATTGTTTTGCACCATATTCTTTGACTTAAGGATACTCAAATTTTTCAGCAAACTTCTTTTCACATCAACCATTTCCATTCTCGTACCACTCTTTCTCTTTTGATATATTACATCTTTTACACTTATTATCAGTGTCTGACATATCTGGTCGTTTGATATACAGCCAAAGATTTTTTCTTGATCAGAGATAATGAAGTGTGGATCATACAGGTCTCTTACCCATGAAATTGTTTCATTCCAAATCCTTGCTGTATTATTACATGATATGTATATGTGTTCGATTGTTTCTATATGATCTTTACAGAAAAGACAATTTTCATCTTCTGTTATCCCCATTTTCTTCAATAAACAATTGTTTATTGTCCTTCTATGGATGAGTTTGAATTGGTTATAGTGTTGATAAACTGTTGGTGAGAATTTTTTTTGCATTTTTGGAGGCTGATTGTATTTCACTTAGTGATACCTCATCGTTCAGTGATTCACTCCATTTATCTCGAATTGTACCAGTAATGCTTATATCACTGCCCACAAGACTTGAATATACATTTTTATTGTTGTCACTTCCCATATCAACTCTATATAGAATATGTGATGCTTGGGGTCTAGAACATAAACCGTGAACATTATAATGTATCATAATACTTTGTATCTGTTTTTTGAGGCGTAAGTAAAATAAAAAGTTGCAATTGATATTCCATTTTTGTTCAATTGTCTCTTTACTTAAGACATTGCATTCTGTATCTACTATATCACCAATTGTCAATATTCCCATTTTGACCCATGAGTCCAATCTTTCGTTTATTACACCTGAATTATATCAAATTGGCGTGGCAAGAACTGATTCAAACCCCTTAAAGGTTGGTCTGTCAAGAATCTTCAAGAGTGCTTTAATCGTATCATTCCAGAAGGGATTTCGGATTGAAATTAGAAGCTTTTTAAGATATATGTCTCAATAGAGATAAATTTTATCCAAATGACATGTATCTTGACAAAAAATCTATTCTATTAGGTAATAGCAAAAATGAGTTGATAGTATACAACATTATCACAATTAACAAGCACGAAATTTACAAAAGCAAATGGACAAAAACCAAACTAAATCTCATCAAGCTAAAAAAGATTTTCAAGACACAAATGGAATTGGAGATATGTCTTGGAACCATCAAAAACAATTTACCTAAGGTGTTAGGAAAATGGGCCACTGTTTACAATTACCTAAGACAATATTAATGTATATGGACTCTACAGTACATACCATAATATAAAAATAACATATTTTTTCATGTTTATACAATGTATTCCCAAATATCCACGTCTGTACAACTGTTGATTTGTATGTGCAAAGGAACAATAAAAGTTATTAAAAAAAAAATCAGCGATATTATTGATAAGATAATACTGATTATATAACGAACTATGTGTAGAGGAATATAATGCAAAGGTAAATCAAAATGAAGGACAACTCCGGGCTACATGGGGAATCTTTTTTGATGAATTACAGGAAATATTTACAGTGTAAAAACCACATTATGTACATATATACTATGTTAGAAAACTATGAGTGTGTGGAAAATCATGTATATAATATTATTACAACATGACTGATATTGTAATATATTTGATACCAGAAAAAACAAAAAAGAAATAAAAAAACAGCAGTTTCTTGCGAAATAAAAAAAAAGAGTTTGTGCCGTTTCTGAAATATTTATACTTAATGGAGAAGGATTCCACTTTGAGTGATTTAAAATGCCGTAGCCAGTTGTCCCTTCTTCGAGGACAACAATAACTGTTTTGTGTCCTTCCTTGGCGTAGCTAAGGCATTTGATACTGTATGGATAGATGGGCTGTTCAAACAGGTTTATGACTTTGGTATCACCAGAAGGAATGAATGAATGAATGAATGATTTCGTAAAGGCACATCGGCGCACAAAGGCCATTTAGTGCCATAAAAATTGTGTAAAACAATGGTCCTTTGTTATTGTTGAAAACAATAACAAAGCAATAGATGAATAAAAATGATCACAAAACAATGAACAACTTCAAAATATAATTTCCGTATAACAGGTTGTTTCAAAAGAAACTACTAATTCTTAAAAGGTTTTACAATCGGTAAAACAGACCAATCTAATGTAAATAAGATAAAATACTATCAGGGAGAACCTTTTCAAAGAGTTCTCTAAAGCTATTTACACTAAAATGTCTATTTCTAGATTCAATAAAATCAACACACTCAAATAAAATATGCTTGACAGTCAATTGACAATCACACGCTGTACATTGTGGAGGATCTTCCCCTTTTAAAAGGAAGCAGTGAGTCAAATGAGTGTGACCAATTCGGATTCTTGTTAAAACACTCTCCTCACGCCTAATGATTCGAGAACCTCCAGGCCAAAGACCCAGCTGTGAATGAATTTCATGTAGTTTGTTGTTTACAGCATCATCCCACTGAGACTGCCATTTGCGTTTTAAAAGGACATTGATGTGTTTTTTAAAATCACCATAAGGAATTGGAACATCTGTGACTCTTCTTGAAAGACCAGCCTTGGCAGCAGCATCTGCCTTTTCATTACCCCTAATGCCAACATGACTGGGAATCCAGTAAAATAAAATTCTTTTCTCTTGGTACTGTACTAGCCAATTGAGGCGTTCCAGTATGTAGAGGACAAGAGGATGTGTCCAGTCTTGGCCCGAAATGGCTTGAAGAGCAGACTTTGAATCAGAGAAAATAATAAAATTCCTTTCATCATCATCTGCCGTCTCCACCCTATCAAGAGCTAGATAGAGAGCATGCAACTCGGCAGAAAATATAGAGGACTTATCTGGAAGACGTTCAATGGAAGAATAATTATCAATGACTGCTGCTGCTGCAGCCTTGTCATCTGCAACAGAGCCATCAGTGTAGATAAAAAATCATAGTCTCGAAAGACATCCTTCACCTCATTGTTTAAAACCATTATTGTCAGCCCAATCTTCTATTCTATTTAGATGAAGTTGGAGCTGTCTTTCTATAGCGTGCATATGTTTTGATCGATATGAGACACCAAAGTCATCCACAAATAGAGACTTGTCAACACCATTTCTTATACAGCTGGTGATGCTGTTGATTTTGACAATAAAAAGGGTGACAGATAAAATGCTACCCTGAGGAACTCCCATTTCTTGATCATAAAAGTCAGAGAGGGATGTCCCCACTCTGACGCGATATTTCCTCTCGGATAAAAAGTTTTGTATAAAAAGGGGTAAACGTCCCCTGAGGTCCATATCATGTAAATTTTTCATAATGCCGTATTTCCAAGTGGTGTCATATGCCTTTTCAACGTCAAAAAAGATAGACACCACATGTTCCCCATTTAAAAATCCCTCTCTTACAAATGTCTCAAATCGCACAAGATCATCCGTTGTGCTTCGCGTTTTCCGGAAGCCACTTTGGGCTTCCGTGATAAGTGAAGAAGATTCAAGATACCAAACAAGACGATCATTTATCATTCGTTCCATGGTCTTACATACACAACTGGTCAAAGCTATTGGCCAGTAATTATTTGGATCTTTGGAGTCTTTTCCTGGTTTGGCAATTGGTATGATAGTGGCTTCTCTCCAGGAAGGTGGAAACTCTCCAGTTTCCCAAATATTATTAAAAGCTTTTAAAAGGCACTGGAGAGAAGCTACAGGAAGATGCTTCAAAATCTGATAATGTATTTGGTCAGGGCCAGGAGCTGTGTCATGGGCTTTACCAAGCGCAGTCCTGAGCTCATCCATTGAAAAGGGTTGATTATATGGTTCGGTATTGTCAGATTGGAATATAAGGGGATGTCTCTCTTGTCTATTTTTGATGCGTTGGAACTTAGAAGAATAATGTGCAGAGGAGGAATTGAAGGATATTGCCTCCCCAATGGTATTGGCAATATCCCTTGGTTGTGTTATTTTTTTGCCATTCTTCTCAATATGTTTTACAGACGGACTGCCCCCCTTACCCTTGATTTTACGGACCATGTCCCAGCATTTCTTCATAGACGTTCTGGCATTTAATTTCGATACATAATCGTGCCAACTTTTCTTTTTGTTGGCACGAATGACCTGTCTTGCTTTAGCACTCTTTATACGATATAGTTGTAAATTTGCATTTGTTGGAGATCTCTTAAAAACTCTAAGAGATCTCTTTCGTTCTAAAATAGCTTCCTTACACTCATCAGAAAACCATGGCTTCTGTGGCTTCGTCGGGTTGGGATTTGATTTTGGGATTGTTTCATTGGCAATTTCACAAAGCTTGTCAATAAATGTTTCCAGCTGGAGACCTCCATCGAGATCATCTTGAGGAAAGGCCTCTAAACACAGGTCTTTGAAAAGATTCCAATCAGCTTTGTGAAACTGCCACTTTGGTGGTCTGTCGTCTGGAGGATGATAATGACTCTTTAAGATGATAGGAAAATGGTCACTACCATGAAGATCTTCCTCCACCCTCCATGTAAAATCCATGAAAAGTGAAGGAGAGCACATAGTGAGATCTATTGATGTAAAAGAACCAGTTGCTGGATGCAGATAAGTCGAGGTGTCATCATTAAAGAGGCAGATATTACTTCTAGTCATGAATGTCTCCATGACCTTACCCTTTGCGTCAGATTTATTCCCTCCCCACGAATAATTGTGAGAATTAAAATCCCCAACAATCATAAATGGCTTAGGTAATTGGCTTTCTAAGTGTGTAAGGTCACGGAGATGAAGTGCAGTGCTAGGAGGAATATAAAGATTGCAGAAGGTAATTGTAGTGTGGAGAGTCACCTTTACAACAATCGCTTGCAAAGGTGAGGTCACATCTACAACACTCTGAGGTAGATTGCTTTTGATAAATATTGAGACACCACCATGTGCTCTATCCATATCATCTATTCTTCCAGATTTATGGTGAGCAACATAACCTTTTAAAGTCATTTGATCATCTTTGAGGTTTGTCTCTTGGAGACAAATGACAGGAGCATTATATTTTTGAGCTAATAGTTCAAGTTCCTGCCGGTTTGCTGCAAGTCCTCGACAGTTCCACTGAATAATACAGCCACTAGCCATGGTGAGAAAAAGGAGAAAGGAAAGAGATATGTTTGATAAAATCAATAAAAGTGTCATTTTGATGGTATGAGGTGTACTCTCGCCTTTGGTTGGTGTGGCTTTGGTACATCCTCACAGTCCATTGTTTCAAATGACCTCTCTCTGCGGATTTGAGAGAGAGGATCAGATGAACCTTTGGATGGTCTGGAGCCTAAGGAATTTCTCCTAGGCTCCTGACTGCCACCCTGAGGGGCAGTGATGGGTTTGCGTGTATACGATTTATTATTTTGTGATGGCTTTGGAGGGATTTTTGCTTTTGCAGTGGTAGGTTCAATGATATTTATAGGTTGTTGTGATGGTTCATTTACTGTTTGTGTAGACATTGCTGCATGAGATGGAGTTGGAGTGATGTGTTTTTCAGGTGTAGGAAGAAGTGTGAAGTCTGTTGCATTGATTGGCCAGGGGATGTCGGTTTGGGTCTGAATGGATGAGAACTGAGGTTTGTCAACTGTTGCTGCCCGAGCATAGGATTTCTTTTCAGTGCTGGATTTATTTTGGACTATTTTCCTAGCTTCTGGAAAAGGCACTTGCTGTTTACATTTAACAGATTGAACCTCCTTCTCAAAAATCCATTTAGAGCAGGTTCTACTGTATGCGGGATGATCACCAGAACAGTTGACACATTTTATGGGATGATCACAAGGAGTATCTCCATGGTCATCCATGGAGCATTTTGGGCATTTTGAGGGATTTTTGCAAGTGTTTTTGTGATGTCCAAACTGTTGGCAACCGAAACATCTCAGAGGGTTGGGGATGAATGGGGAAACGTTAACTTTCAAAAAGCCTACATTGATTTCGGAAGGAACTGTACTCCCATGGAAAGTGATGATGATGGTTGCAGTTGTAATTTTGTTTCCATCTTTTGTGATTATAATTTTCTGTGCCTTACTAACACCTTGCTCTTTAAGATTGTCAACTATGTCTTCCACGGGAGTAAACTTCAGTTCGCTGCACCGGATGACACCCTTGATGGTATTCAGTGTCCTATGGGGGGATATTTTAACTGGAACATTGACTAGCATTGACGTCTTTATAAGATTTTTGTAATGTGATTCCTTTTCAACCTCCACCAAGATATCGCCTGATCTGAGATGTTTCACTTGTTTTGGTGTACCTGCTAAGCCTTGGATGCTTTTGGCAATGGCAAAGGGAGATAAAGAGGTGAGTAGTTTTTCTGGAGATGCGGGCTGGATCACTAAAAAGTGTGGCCAGAAATTCTTTGTTGAGGTATTGTCATCATCGGATAGATAATCTTCTAATGTTCTTTTTGGTTTTTTTGATGAAGCCATATGAGAGATGTATTGTTCGTCCGCTGTGGTCACCAGCCTTACTTCGACTCCAACAAGGGGTATACAGAGGTGCGGGGCAGTGCCATCAGCGCACATGTAAACAGGGATACACACTGGATATACTCACAATTTATACAAATAAAAAGACATGTACAAACCCTGATTGGTCCATGAGCAATCGCCTTCTAGGAAGAGATCAAGATGGTCATTAACAACGGCTAAGTTGAACGACCACGTCAACCTCTCCCTAGGGCATGGCATTACCAGCCGATTGATCTAGACCGAGCCAAATCAGACCGCCTGTCTAGATGAAATAAGGGCCAAAGTGGCGTGTTGGAGATAATAGATCCGTAGATCCATCACCCCTCAACCACCAGGATCCCGTCTTCCAATTTCACAGGCCCCAGCCCACGGCAAACAAGCTGCCTCCAACCGGGAGGTACGGGGACTACATCTTAGTCTGACCTCTCCCCATCGACCTAGCTGGTATGGTTGAACCTACCAGGGATTAGAAATCCCAACCAGCATAGCTCTCAGGATCCTAAAGGCACACAAGCCTCTCCACCACGACAAGGTGGTAGCCCAACGGAGAGGTCACCAGAAGGATGTGGTGCCTGTTGCATATGTGTTATACAGAGTGCTGGAGATCTAAAAATATGAGTGACACTGCTAGACACTAGCTGAGATAAATCTGAGTGATAAATCTTTATGCTGGTAGATCTTTCCAGGTCAACTAGTAAGATTTCTTGTTAGGCTTTTCTTTCATTTCTCTGTAAGAACTTTATTTACATCCAATGAGTCCTAATGAATGAGTTGAGATTCTTGAAATGTTATCTGTGGTAAATCCACTAAGATGAGTGGTGATGCAGGGTATCTAAAAGTATGGGTGACAGTCTCAGCCACTAGGTTATTCTTTTTAGGTTTTTACGAGTTTCTCTGTGCTAAATCGTTATGCTGGTATATCTTTCTAAATCAACTACTGGGCTTTCTTTGAGAGATCTTTATTTACATAATGAGTGAGTCCTAGCCACTAGGTTCTTCATTAGAGTTATAAGCAGTATGGCAGGTATGTCATTCATTTGACTATCCTTCAACATTATTCTTTAGTGTCATACTGTGCACATAGTTGTCATCTTGATTTATGTAAGATTTTCGTCCACTACAATAGCAATCTCATGCTGCTCTACTATAATTTCACCAAACTATGTGACCCTTTTTGTATAAAAGGAGAAAGAGAAGTCTCTTTCATCACTCCATTTTCAGGGCTTCCATGAGTTCATTCTCAAGGCTCATAGGAGTAGGTAAAAGCCACAGCAACACGTTTCATGATACATAACTGGTGTATGAAGGAACCAATAAAGCTACAGGTAGAAAGAGAAATACAAGACTTCTCATATCTATACAATATCAGTTAGTCGGATATAAAAGCTGGCTATTCTCACAATAAGAACGGAAGGCAGGTTTGGGGTTTTATGTTGCTTGCAACAGCTTAGGTCATATCGCGTCGAGATAGAAACCCGAAACCAGGAAGAAATTCCCTTTGCTTGGGTCTTTCAGTTGCGTCAGGAAAAATCACGAAGACTTCAAAGCCATCAGGGAAAGTTGAAAAGGTGAAAAGATCGTTCAGTGTCAAAAGCACTCTGCAGTGACTGCGCTCTATGCGGCACTCGCGCTCTTTGAGGTACCTGTGCTCTTTGAGTGCCCGTTCTCTTTAATTGAGGCACCTGCGCTCTTTGAGGTACCTGTGCTTTTTGAGACACCCACGCTCTTTGAGGCACTCATGCTTTTCGAGTTCCCGAGCTCTTTGCGGTGCCTGCAAACTTTGAGGTACCCGCGCTCTTTGAGGAACCCACGCTCTTTGAGGAACTGGCACTCTTTGAGGAACCCGCGCACTCTGCAGTACCCATGCCCTTTGAGGTACTCGCGCTCTTTGAGGTACTCGCGCTCTTTAAGGAACCGGGGCTCTTTAAGGAACCCGGTACTTTGCAGAGCCCGCGCTCTTTGCGGTACTTGCGCTCTTTGCGGTACTTGCGCTCTTTGCGGTACCCACACTCTTTGCGGTACCCATGCTCTTTGCGGTACCCGTGCTCCTTGAAATACTCTTGCTTTTTGAGTTACCCACACTCTTTGAGGTGCCTGCGCTCTTTGGGGTACCCTCCCTCTTTGCGGTGCCGCAGAATTCTATATTTCCTATTGGTGACATATGCCTTTTCAAGGTCGAAAAAAGATAGACACCACTTGTTCTCCCTTACATAAGTTTCAAAATACACAAGGTGATCCATTTGGGCTTCCGTGATGAGTGAAGAAGATTCAAGGAGCCAAACAAGATGGTCATTTATCATTCTCTTTATAGTCTTGCTAACACAACTGGTCAATGCTATTGGGCGGTAATTATTTGCATCTTTGGATTCTCTTCCTGGCTTGGTACTGGGAATGATGGTAGCTTCTCTCCAGGAAGGTGGAAACTCTCCACCTTCCCAAATATTGTCAAAAACCTCAAGAAGGCACTGGCGAGAAGCTTCAGGAATATGCTTTAAAATTTGATAATGTATTTCGTCTGGGCCTAGAGCTGTGTCATGGGCTTTGCCATGCGTTGGTTGTGTTATTTTTTGGCCATTCTTCTCAATATGTTTTACGGCCCGCTTACCCTTGATTTTACAGACCATGTCCCAGCATTTCTTCATTGACGTTCTGGCATATAATTTCGATACATATTCGTGCCAACTATTCTTTTAGTTGGCACAAATGACCTGTTTTGCTTTAGCCCTTTTAATACGATATTCTTGTTGAATATTGTTTAAAAAACTCGAAGACATCGCTTTCTATCTAAATTACCCTGCTTACACTCATTAGAAACATTAGCTTTTGTAGCTTCTTGGGGTTGGGATTTGATTTTTGGAATTGTTTCATTAGCAATCTCACAAAGCTTGTCGATAAATAATTCTAGCTGGAGGTCATCTTCAAGATTGTCCTGAAGAAAGGCCTCCAAACACAGCTCTTTAAAAAGGTTCCAATCAGCTTTGTGAAATTGCCACTTTGGTGGTCTGTTGTCTGGAGAATGATAATGACTTTCTAAAATGATAGGGAAATGGTCACTGCCATGAAGATCTTCCTCCACGTAAAATCCATGAAAAGTGAAGGAGAGCACATGGTTAGATCTATTGATGTAAAAGAACCGGTTGCAGGGTGTAGATAAGTTGGGGTATCGTCATTAAAAAGACATATTACTTCTGGTCATGAAGGTCTCGATGACCCTACCCTTTGCATCAATTTTATTCCCTCCCCACAAGTAATTGTGGAAATTAAAATCCCCAACAATCTCAAATGGCTTAGGCAATTGTGTTTCTAAGTGTGTAAAGTCACGAGCCATATGGTTAGATCTATTGATGTAAAAGAACCAGTTCCTGGATGTAGATTAGTTGGGGTATCATCATTAAAAAAGCAGATATTATTTCTGGTCATGAAGGTCTCCATGACCTTGCCCTTTGCATCAATTTTATTCCCTCCCCACAAGTAATTGTGGGAATTAAAATCCCCAACAATCGCAAATGTCTTAGGCAATTGGGTTTCTAAGTGTGTAAGGTCACGGAGACAAAGTGCAGAGCTAGAAGGTATATAAAGATTACAGAAGGTCCTTGTAGTGTGAAGAGTCACCTTTACAACAATCAATTGCAAAGGCGAGTTCACATCTACAAGACTGAGATAGATTGTTCTTGACAAATATGGAGACACCACCATGTGCCCTATCATTATCATCTATTGTCCCAGATTTGTGATAAGCGACATGACCTTTTGTGACCGGGTTTCAATGACAAAGACCGCTGACCGTGGAAAAATGTTTATTCTTTCCTCACAAAAACCCTGTAAAATATACATAAAACATGCTAAGTATATATTCACAAATATCATACATACATAGCATATAACCATTTACAAATTATCACGATTATACACATTACAATATAAACCACAGCATAACTTCATCATTATTAAAGAAGTCCATTGATAATTACAATATATAAACATATAGAGGACCAGAGCTATGATTTAGGAAATAACTCAAAGGGTACTATGCACTCATTACATCAGAAAAGTACAATATTTATGAGTGACACTCACTCCTAAATCATAGGTTTTTATTCCCGTTTCCAATCTCTATTATTGGTAACTATCCATTCTAAAAACAGGAAAACATTGACATAATTATCAGATATGCAACAAGCAACTCGGATACACAAAGAAAATCATGTAACATTAAAGTTATACATATAGAATTCTCCAACAGTAAATGCTGCTACAGAAAACAACCTTTCAGATTATGAACAACTAGTTAATGCATGCATGTACTTTCCTTTAATTATAGAATGAATGAACCCAAATATGATTAAGTTTTTTTTAATAATTTTATTCTCCATAGACATGTCAAACAATACAATACAGGTGAACTTGGATATGACGGACCACTGTACGACGGACTTTTGCATATGACGGACGATATTCTTGGTCCCAGTCCCATGCATATCAAGTATGTGTCATATGTATATGACGGATTTTGCATATGACGGACCAATTTTCCTGGTCCCATTGAGTCCGTCATATCCAAGTTCACCTGTATTGGTTTCTCTTGTGAGGTTTACAAATATGTTGTCATTCATCAGAGGTGACCATTTACCCAGCACCTTCCTTTCACTTCCTGATGTTTTACCATTGTATAGTTCTATGTTCATATAGTTCTTAAGTGATCTTTTTAGGAAGATCAGTTTGTACGGTATACGTTTCCAATTAAAATTTGTATATTTCATGTTTTAGGATAATAAAGATGTAATTTACTAAAATAGTGTTTTTTGTATTTCCTATAAGAATTGACATTTCATCCTGATATATTTCTTCTCTTATTAGTGGTGAGATCCAATCTAAAGTGGAGTCCCAGATTCTTCTAGTAGTTGTGCATTTATAGAGTTAATGGGTAATTGTTTCAGTTTCTCCACAATTATCCCAATTCTCATCATTACGCATATTGAACTGAAGTAACTTCCTGTTTGTTATAATGGTTCTGTGAAGTACCTGATATTGGAAGAATTTACTCCGTATATTTAGCTTGCATTTATCTGCCATTGTATATAAGGATTTCCAATTGGTATCGTCTCTAATTACCAGTTTCTCTATCCACTTACTCTGTCCAATTGGAATATCCTGATTCCTATCTGTCTGCCAGATTTTTCTCAGATTTTGGCCTCCCTTTTTGTCTTTTATAAGCCATTCTAAATTTGTTGGCATCTCAAGGTTTGAGTTCTTTGATCATTTTTCATGTAGTTCTTCCATTCTTGAGGGATGGCAGTTCTTATTCCGAAATAAATAGTAAAAGGGATCTTTATTCCTCTTTGATCTTCAATCAATTTTTGACTTAGTATATTGCCATCATCTGAGAAAATATCAGGCAGATAGTGGATGTTTTTGCCGAACATTGTTGAGTTAAATGGTATGTTTAACTGTTTATTTCCCCAAATTGGAATATGTTCTATTGGGATGTCTATAACCTTTTTAGGGTGACATACCAATTCATATAAGCAAGGGCTACACTCTTCCAGAATCTATTCTTTATGTCTATTATAGACTTATGATATTTGTCATCTGTAAAAATAAGTCAGTCGATTTTATATTTTTGGGGGAATTCCATCCAATCAGTGTCCAAGATTAAAAGTTTTCTTAACCATGTGATTTTCAGGCTATAGTCGAACTCAACCATGTTCAGCATTTTTAGTCCCCCATCTCCAATATCTTTATATACCGTTTCTTTTTTAACATTGTGACGCTTTTTATTCCAAATAAAATCGAAACATAAGTTTACAATTGTTGTTAATAGCTGACGTGTAGGGGGTTGGTAGTGCTTTGAGTATATGGGTTATTTGTGAGAGTACAAGGCTTTTTAATATAGTCACCCTTCCCATCGGGGTGATATTTCTGAATCCCCATGACTTTAATGTTTTTTCCATTTTCTCTATGTTGGGCTGAATATTTTGTTCTGTTATACTCTCTAACTTTCTCATGTTATAGTCTATTCCTAGTGTGGTAAAGTCATAGACCCAGTCGAGAATCTTTTCTGGGCAGTATCTATGGTCGGTCTCTCTGATGTTTCCTATGCAAATTACTTTTGTTTTGGTAATGTTTACGTGTAGTCCTGACTTGAATGAAACCAGTTTAATATTTTTAGGCTATTTTTAAGGTTGTTTTCAGAGGCTTCCAAGAAAATAGAGGTATCGTCAGCGTATTGACAGAGTTTATGTTCTTTATTGTTGAGTGTAATTCCTTTTACATTTTTGAAGGCTAGGGCAAGGTATTCTGAACATAAGATGAAAATGTAAGGCGATATCGGATCGCCTTGTCTGCGATAGAAGGAAGGGCTCAGACAAGTTCCCATTCAGTATTATACGTGAGTCAAAATTAAAACTGTCTAGAACTTCATCTACAAAATCCCATGATAAGCTGTCGAAAGCTTTCTGGAAGTCAACTAAAAGGATTAGGCCGCTTTTATTCTGGATTTCAGTTTCATTGATTATGTCGTATATTAGCCTAGAACAGTCTGCTATAGATCTTTTTGCTTAGAAACCTTTTTGTTACGTCTCACTGCACAGATATTAGCAGGTGTTCTTGCCTTTCTAGGCCGCTCCGAGTGTCCCTGATTAATGTTTGCACTTGTTCCATGAGCAGAATATTTTATTTAATTTCTTAGAGTTGTAGACCATGATGGTGGTGCTCTACCTGGATATTCTGTTTGAGATCTTCTAATGGTTTCTGGGGTGCTTCCATTTTCTGAAAAACACCTGACCATGGAAGTATGCCCCTGAGGTGTAAATTGCTCCACTCAAATTATTCAAATTCTGACCAAGTGATTTTGGTCATGCTCGACAGGGCGATCATCCCTTTGTATATCAACAGATAAGTCTGGGGTTTGTTTCACCAAGTGATTCAAAGCAGGTAAAACAGGGGAAAGCTGTAAAAATTAGTTGTAGCTTGTGTATAAACAGGCCAGTACCTGTCATGCGCAATTTCACTTCGGAGGGGTGCCATTATCATTATTTATTTTTATTTTTTTGGGGGGGGCGGGGTGTATCTCCCCATAGGAATATTATTTCACCATGATCTTTTCATGATGTTTAGCTGAGATATGTAACTTTCCAACAGTGTATAAATGATAAATACCAGCTTCCTATTTTCCTGAAATTTGGGGAAATGTAGGTAGTTGCATTTTTTACTGTGTATATTAAATGATTAATAGGTCAACCCGCGTCTGTGTGATAAGGAATTTAGAATTTTGATTAGTGTCACCCTAACTGTCATGTTTTTGCTAAATCGTGACTAACCAGTTGTAGGTGGTGAAAAGACCAAATGCCTAACTAGTCTATGGGCTGGGTGGGTTTTCGTGTGCATGAGATGTACCCTAAGTTACTCTCCATATTATTGTAGCTGGCTATCCCATATATTAGAAAAATCAGGGTAGACTTTTTGTAACCCAGCAATAAGCGAGAAAAATGGCGTCATTCCTTGTCAATCAGGTAGCAAAATTAAGGTAGAATTTTGGGGTAGAGGAAACTAAAATGTCTATAACTTTTGTAATAACCAACGCAGATCAGTGGTTTACCATTTAAAATGTGTGTTTTGATATCCTCTAAGCATCACTATGATTGTATTATAGATTACTTAAGTATTTAGGTCACTAAAGGTCAAAAGGTCACAAAAATGGGGTCAAAGTGAAAAAATTACCCTTATCTGTAAAATCACTGTCAGAGGGTACCGGTTTAATATTTTCTTCATCTATTGCGATTGTTTGGCCAGGAAGATTATGAGAAAGACAATGAAATCAAACACAGGTTCTTGGTTATTATATATGTGCTGTCATAAAAAAGGAAAAACTGATGCCAATAAATCCAGAATTTGGGCCGCTGACTATATGTAGCATCATGTCTTGCATGGCAATAATTAACACAGAACAGTGGTTTACCTTTCAAAATGTGTCTTTTATTGCTCTCCATCCAGTATTTCCATCATTTTTGATTCTAAACTCAAAATGAGGTCACCAAAGGTCACCGATTTGAAGGTCAAGTGAGAATTTGAGATGTTAGTTCAAAAATAGCTATTTATCATATAACAATCACTTTGAACCTCATTTTAATGTCTTCCATTCAGAATAGATAATAACAAATATGTTTGTACCATCCAATGGCAACTGACTTCAAAGAGCTGTATTTGATTGGAATGGATGAATGAGGGTTTAAAGGCACATTGGCACACCAAGGCCATTTAGTGCCTTACAATATACCAAAAGGTGGTCCTTTTATGTTGAAGAACCTTGACATAACATAATAATTCGAAGTAAAGGAAGAAAAAGAGGGAGAGTAAGAGCAGAGCCTTCAGGTCCAAAGAGGACCAAGGGGTCTTTTAGATGCATGGTATCCATAGCCAGTTCTACACATCCCCCTTCTTTTTTAAGGCAAGCAAGGTGCCACACCAGATAAGGGTTCCCCGGGAGGTGCCAGCTCCGATTGCACACCATTGACCAAGTCAATAGGGTGTGCCCCTTGCAGGATGTATTTGCTTGGAAATGAACCTGACCCAGATGCTTTTCAAATGCTACACAACCCTTAGATTGAGACCGGCAAATAAGAATTTACATTTGCAATCTGGTCGGTCATATATATATATATATATATATATATATATATATATATATATATATATATATATATATATATATATATATATATATATATATATATATATATATATATATATATATATATACATATATATATATATATATATATACATATATATATATATATATACATATATATATATATATACATATATATATATATATATATACATATATATATATATACATATATATATATATATATATATATATATATATATATATATATATATATATATATATATATATATATATATATATATATATATATATATATATATATATATATGAATATATATATATATATATATATATATATATATATATATATATATATATATATATATATATATATATTTATTTATTTACATATATGTGTGTATATACACATATGAATATATATATATATACATATATATATATATATATATATATATATATATATATATATATATATATATATATATATATATATATATATATATATATATATATATATATATATATATATATATTGAAATATTTATATATATATATATATTCCCAAATCTCTTGGAATAAAGCGATTCTCACACGCATGTTAAATAACGATAGACAGCCTACAAAACTCAACCACTTTTCTGATGAAAAAGTGCAAAGGAGACGTGCGTGCAAGACAGATCTGTGCAATTCAATAGATGCCAACATTCCCAGACGAAATTCGAGTCGAGTGTAATGTGGCAAACCACTTTTGTTGAACTTGGCTTTCAGAAACTCTTCTCCTTTTAGGTATATTTCACTCAAAGTCAATGGACCATGTGTTTGCTCTATATGTAAAGAAATCCATACTGGATAACTTGCTGGGTAATTGTTGCCCTACTTTCTTAAATAAGTTCCATTTCTACCAAGTTTGTGTGCTATGATGTAGTCTATATGTTATGCTTACCATTCCTTTGGTCTAAACACAAGGTTTCGGAATAAATATATAGAGTGTCTGAAAAGATTTGATCATCCAATCCTTTTTAACCATTCATAGTTGGCATAACCAGATTTATTTAATGTCATTTAGTCATTGATCAAGATTGGTGTAATTTAGCCTATGACAGTCTCTGGTGGACCCCTGATCACAGGATCCATCACTCAGTCAGAAGTGCAATTGATGATGTGAGAGCAAGCTGCCGTTCGCCCTCCCCCTCCCCATCCCACTTCACGAGGCAGATGATGGCGACTGGATACTGCTGAGCCAGACTCCTGGAGAAAACTACTGAGCTAGTGTGTATATGTATACATATATATATATATATATATATATATATATATATATATATATATATATATTTATATATTATATATATATATATATATATATATATATATATATATATATATATATATATATATATATATATATATATATAAATATATATATATATATATATATATATATATATATATAAATATATATATATATATATATATATATATATATATATATATATATATATATATATATATATATATATATATATATACCTTTAGAGCCATTGACAAATGATGTTTAGGTTTTTTAAAACAGGGATTAATTGGTAGTTGAAATCTCACAGTTTTGGCATTCACATCCTTCTATCACAAAATAAGTATAGGAAATGTACAGGAAATGGAAACAGAAAATAATAATACTTAAAATGAAAGCGTATTGGAATTTATAATGTAAGTGTAACTGTAATCAAATGGACTAACCAGTTGAAAATCACATATTAGTATTTTTTGGAGATTCAGTGTTACCTTTCCCCAAACACACGAAAATATATACCGTATTACCCCGTGTACAACACGCACTTTTATACACCAGACTACCTATGTCAAGGAGGGGGTGCGTATTATCAACGGGTACATAAACTAAAACTTTTTTACATTGATGCTACGGGTGAGGGGACATGTAGGACAAAGTTGAAAATGGTGACATCTGTCGTCAGTCATTAAAACTGTTTTATTATCTTGTTTTGGAGAGACTAGGCCAACCGTAAACTGGTCGGGTCACCGATGTCAGCGTTCCGGCTGTGATGCTGGTGACACACACTGAAAATAAACCATCTCCTAGTTTAGCCCTCTTTCCCCCTTTCTAATAAGTTTCATGTAATCCCTGTGATCTTGGTGTTTGGACTCCGAGTGGTCTCTGTCTCAGCTGCTTGAGCTGACCTAGATAGAACCACAATTTCTGTTTTGCAATGTTTTACCTCAAATGACTTTTTCTTGGTCAATAAAGACTACCTTGAAGTTGTAAGTACATGGACGTCTACCTAACACGCTAGGCTAGGGCAACTTCATTGAAAATCTGGAGTTCTGGCAATTTAGTGCCCTACAGCACACGACTTAAGTGAGAATATTACTTAAGAAAGTAGGTCAACATCAGATATGGGTGTTTTGCTGTCTCTAACTAGTGACATACTTTTTAGGTAAAATTTCTACCAGAAATTGTGTGCTGTATGGTATTATCTTGCATGAACTCCAAATTTTCCATCAAGTTGTCCTGACGTAGCAGACGTGCATTATATTTACAAATCAAATTACCCTTTTTTGATCAAGAAAATGTCATTTGAGGTAAAACATTGCAAAATAGATACTGTGGTTCTATTCAAGTCAGCTCAAGCAGTTAAGTGGAAGTAAACGTTTAGCTGTAACGCCAAGACCGCAGGGATTGGACAACAATTGTTAGAAAGGGGACAAAAGTGCTAAAATAAGAGATTGTTTATTTTGAGTGTGTCACCAGCATCACAGCCTCAATACTACCATAGCGGACGCTTGTCAATATCGGCCTCGGATAATGAAATAAAACAATTATATTAAACATTTATAGTATAGGTCCATAGCAGACGCTTGTTAAGTATCGGCCTCGAATAATGAAATAAAGAATTTATATCAAACATTTATATTCTAGTTCCGTTTCAGTTGTTCAATATGGGCATGCCTGGTGAGTTACTTGGCAATGATGATTACAGTACAGGGGTTAAGTACTTAACCCCACACTCCCCAACTCCCTATGCGTGTTATAAAGGGGGAATTGTATTTTACATACTGGAATGGGACTTGGGGAGGGGGTGCGTGTTATCTACAGGGTGCGTGTTGTACACGGGGTAATACGGTAACTATTTGAAGTTCAACCAGAAGCTGAAAGTTATTACAAACCTTTTGAGCTAACTTAATTGTTTATAGGACATTCTGGTGATTAGTTATTCAATATTTCCTGACTCTGTTTATTTTGGTGAAAATACGGTGGCCATCTTTAAAAAAATGATGCTGTAGCAATGTGATTCCAATCTACACACCCAGACAGAAATATATTTAATATACAATATGTGCTGTGTACAAGTCCTCTACCAATGTGCCCACCAGGTTCGAACTGCCAGCCACCAAACTTTTGTGAGTGACCCCAGTTGAAAGATGGCAGATTGGGTGTATACTATGTTAACCATTAGAAATGACCATCTTTGAATAAACATTTATTTAGGTAGAGAAATATAGGGGGGTCACTAGCAACTAGGGAGACACCCATAATAAGTGCTCAGTTACCCTAGGGGCCAGTGACCCCCAAGTCACTGAGCACTGGCGGACACTGAGCAGTGTTACAACGGTACCCTCTGACAGCAATTTTACTGATAAGGGTAAAATTTTCACTTTGACCCCATTTTATGACCTTTTGACCTTAAGTGACCTAAATACTTAAGTAATCTATAATACACTCATAGTGATGTTTAGAGGATATCAAAACACACATTTTGAATGGTGAACCACTGCTCTGCGTTGATTATTACTAAAGTTATAGACATTTTAGTTTCCCCTACCCCAAAATTCTATCTTAATTTTGCTACCTGATTGACGAGGAATGACGCCATTTTTCTCGCTCATTGCCGGGTTACAAAAAGTCTACCCTGATTTTTCTAATATGTGGGATAGCCAGCTACAATAATATGGAGAGTAACGTAGGGTACATCTCATGCACACGAAAACCCACCCAGCCCATAGACTATATATGCCTGACCTCACTCATAGCTACTGAGGCCAAATTACATCCCAGGAGGCTGAAATCTGTATCTGTATCAGTTTCTTAGTTGTTGACAGAATTGCCTAATTTCAGAATTTGTACTCGACAAGTTTTTGAAAAAAACAGAAAATTGGCAAAATATGGGTTTCAACAACTATCAATAATTTGTTACAGAAGGTAATTAAAAAGTCATAGAGAATGGAATTCCCTACATTTTGTTGTATAGAACATGAAAATCAGAAACAATATGGCTGCCTTATGGCTGAAAACATAATCTACTATTATATAGTATGGCAGACCACCTGGCAAGTGCTTTGATTTAAAGAAGAAAATGTATGTAGAAGCTGATATTATGCCTACTTACTTCTCTAGACATGTTGTTATTATTTCCAGAAGTATACTACCATACAGTTTTCCATTAAAAAGTTATACTGTAGAATGGCTAATTTTTCCGTGTGACAATTTTCCCTAATTTTTCATTTTTGGGTTTTCCCGTTTCTAATATTTCCGAAAAGAGGACATATGTTTTTTCCCGTTTTTAATTTTCCCGTTTTAAGTAGATCTTAAGTAGTTTAAGTAGTCCACAGTCTTAAATAAACATGTGCCATGGGTCGAAGTGCTTATTAGTACAACAACGCACACTGCAAAGGGACTATCACCAGTCTAGATAAGCATCTTATAGACTGGAGACAGTTCCCAGTGTTGTATAAGCATGGGCAGGGCCATACAGCAGCGCATGCGGTGGTGGGACTTTCACCAGTCTAGAGAGGAGACTAGAAATAGATCACCAGGGATTTAATCTCTAAAGTGAGTTGCATTCACAGCATGATCAGAAGTCATACAGAGACCCCCGATTGTTTCCTGCCGCATGTGGATTGCAATAAGGGAATGACCGCTATCACTCTGAGTAAACGCAGGTCTGAAACTTCAGAGATAAAGCTGGGCCAGTCTATTTAACTAAGGTCAGAATTTCCTGTGTTTATTAAGTCCGGACATGAAGTGTAATGATTTTTCCGGTGTTGTTTATTCCCGTTTGATAGCATTCGGGAAAAAACGGGCAAATAAAACACACAGAAAAATTAGCCATTCTACAGTATATTATTCAACATTGAAAAAAAGTGGTATATTTCCGTGAAATATGTCAATTTTACACTATATTCATGGCTTCACTGCTAGTTACTGAGGCCAAATTACATCCTAGGAAGCTGAGATCTTTCTTGGTGCTCTGCAACCTATCTGTCTAGTATATAAGTTTCTTATTTGTAGACAGAATTGCCTAATTTCAGAATTTGGACACGACAAGTTTTTGAAAAAACCTTAAAATTAGCAAAATGTAGGTTTCTTGATAATTAAGTCAACAACTATAAATAATATGGTATAGAAAGTATTAGAAAGTTATAGAGAATGAAACTTCCTACAATTTGGTGTTTAGAACATGAAAATCAGAAACAAAATGGCTGCTGTATGGCTGAAAACCTAATTTACCATTATATAGTATGGCAGACCACTTGGCAAGTGCTTTTATTTAAAGAAAAACATGTCTGTACAAGCTGATAATATGCCTACTTAGTTCTTTTGACATGTTGTTATTATTTCCAGAAGTATACTATCATACAGCTTTCCATTAAAAAGTTATATATTATTCAACGTTGAAAAAAGTGGTATATTTCCGTGAAATAAGTCAATTTTACACTATACTCGGGACTTCACTCATAGCTACTGAGGCCAAATTACATCCTAGGAAGCTGAGATCTTTCTTGGTGCCTTACAACCTGTCTTTCTAGTGTATCAGTTTCTTATTTGTTGACAGAATTGCCTAATTTCAGAATTTGGACTCGACAAGCTTTTGAAAAAACAGAAAATTAGCAAAGTATGGGTGTCTTGATAATTAAGTCAACAACTATCAATAATTTGTTATAGAAAGTACTAGAATGTCATAGAGAATATAATTCCCTACAATTTGTTGTATAGAACATGAAAATGAGAAACAAAATGGCTGTCTTATGGCTGAAAACCTAATTTTCTATTTTATAGTATGGTCGACCACCTGGCAAGTGCTTTGATTTAAAGAAAAAAATGTCTGTACAAGCTAATAATATGCCTTCTTACTTCTTATGACATGTTGTTATTATTTCCAGAAGTATACTATCATACAGTTTTCCATCAAAAAGTTATATAATATTCAACATTGAAAAAAGTTGTATATTTCCGTGAAATATGTCAATTTTACACTATATTCATGGCTTCACTCATAGCTACTGAGAACAAATTACATCCTAGGAAGCTGAAATCTTTCTTGGTGCTCTGCAACCTGTCTGTCTAGTGTATCAGTTCCTTATTTGTTGACAGAATTGCCTTATTTCAAAATTTGGACACAACAAGTTTTTGAAAAAATGTGAAAAGTAGCAAAATGTAGGTTTCTTGATAATTAAGTCAACAACTATCAATAATATGGTATAGAAAGTAATTAGAAAGTCTTAGAGAATGGAATCCCCTACAATTTGGTGTACAGAACATGAAAATCGGAAACAAAATGGCTGCCATATGGCTGAAGACCTAATTTACCATTATATAGTATGGCAGACCACCTGGCAAGTGCTTTGATTTAAAGAAACAAATGTCTGTACAAGCTGATATTATGCCTACTTACTTTTACCCTTCATAACTCAATTCATAGGCGCCCGATCAAGCCCAACCCTCCTGAAGCTCTTTATAGGAACCTGTTAAAGAGTTATTCACCTTCGGTGTGAGGTTCATGTGGCATCTGAGCCTCTAAGGGGGCCTTATAGTACCCTTATTCCAACCTTAAGCACTCGGTGGCTGTATTACTTACCCTTTGGATGTACAAACTTCTAATACGATTCCTGAAGCCCCCTAATGATTTAATTGCTTTCCATTTACTTTAGGATGGTTCATAACAAAATAAAACATATAAATAAATAATAGTAATCAGCCTATTTATAGGTTTTTGACAAGGATTCTGAATATATGATTTTCATGAGAAAATACTCATGTAAAACTTAAGAAATCTCAGGCTAAAGTGGGGGTAATGAATTATAAATACTTGCTTTTCAGTAATCCTTTTTCAAAATCTGCATCCATTCTACAATTCCTTAGTTTTACACTGATCTCTCCTAATATTATCTACTTGTTCTTATTAAAAATATATACTATTAAAAAGAACAAGAACAGTAGTTTCAGGCAGTATTTTTTTATTTCAGATTCTTTATATATTTTGCATTTTATGGCTGGAGAAACTTACACCCCGCCGGCAGTGCAACAGCCCCCACCGACAGCGCAACAGCAATGCAACATAATTTGTTGCAAAGAAACAATACAGTTATGGGGCCCTAGCCCCTGCCAGACAATTCAGCAGAATGAGGGTTAAGCCCAAACTTCATATAACTCCTCATTCGACGTTGCTAGAGTTATCTACCTTAGGTGGGGGGTTCCTGTTTGAGCCTCTTGGTCGGCCTTGAAGTACCCCTATTCCAACCTTGAGCCCGCGGTGGCTGTATTTCTTACCCTTCGGATGTACAAACTTCTAAAACTTTTCCTGAGGCCCCCTAATGATATAGGCCCTATTAAATTATGAATAACTCTTCCTCAGGACACGTTCTAAAAGAATTTGGGTGCATTTAAGGCAAAAACATTCTCATTCTTTAGTTACAAGTGGGTCAAAGTCACTCTTATTTCAGGTATTTCAGACCTTGGGATAGTTTTTTTTAGCTATAAGGCAGCCATTGTGTCCAATTATCATATTCTATATACCAAAATGTAGGGAAAGCAATTCCCTATAACTTTCTAATAACATTCTGTAACATATTATTGATAGTTGTTGACTTATTTATCAAGAAACCCATATTTTGCCAATATTCAGTTTTTTTCAAAAGCTTGTCGTGTCCAAATTCTGAAATTAAGCAATTTTGTGAAAAACTAATGACCTAATACACTAGACAGACAGGTTGCAGAGCACCAAGAAAAATCTCAGCCTCCTAGAATGTAATTTGGCCTCAGTAGCTATCATTGAAGTAAGGATAAAAGTGTAAAATTGACATACTTGTTTAAATTGACTATATTTTACAATGGCCATTGATATATAACTTTTTAATGGAAAACCGTATGGTAAAATACTTCAGGAAATGATGATGACATATCAAAAGGAGTAAGTAGGCATAACATCACCTTGTACAAACAGTTTTTTCTTCAAAACCCATCACTTGTCAGGTTTTCCCCTATACTTTATAATGGGGAATTATTTTTTCAGCCCTCCGGCAGCCATTTTGTTTCCAATTTTCATATTCTATACACCAAATTGTAGGGAATTCCATTGTCTATAACTTTCTAATATTTTCTATACCATATTACTGATATTTGTTGACTTAATTATCAAGAAACCCATATTTTTCTAAAGGTCATTTTAAGGTTTTTGGGGGTTTCTGAGGTCATGTAGAACTGAA
The DNA here is from genome assembly GCA_963942565.1 of Maea johnstoni. Lineage (NCBI taxonomy): Eukaryota > Metazoa > Annelida > Polychaeta > Spionida > Magelonidae > Maea > Maea johnstoni. Next base: position 2,173,227 of record OZ012698.1, read on the forward strand.
AAAAGAAGCTCCTATGCTAGGCTTTATCTTTTCAGGCTGAAACTAATCTGTTGTAATTCCCGGATTAATTCTACCCTTATTTTATGTTTTACTTATAAGAAATAACCAACTTTATTTTTTTGGAAATTTTCTAAAGGTCATTTTAGGGTTTTTTGGGGTTTCTGAGGTCATGTAAAACTGAAATAGAAGCTCCTATGCTACAAGTGAAGATATTTTCTGTTACACAGTTTTATTCTGAGTATTTGAGCACTAATAGAATCAAAATATCTGCTAAAACAAAAAAATTCTGCCTGCATATTAGGGTAATTTCCCATTATAAAATGGGCCATACGGCAGCCATTTTGTTTCCGATTTTCATGTTCTATACACCAAATCGTAGGGATTTCTATTTCCTAATGATTACTTTATACATTGCTTAACAGATAATTGTCAATTTTTAAAATATGGGGCTAAAAGAACCAGAATTTGTAGATCTCACCTTGAAATGACCTTGTACCATAAGAATTCTTTATTTTGTCAGCCTGAAACTAATCTGTTGCAATTCCCTGCTTAATTCTACCCTTATTTCATGTTTTACTTATAAGAAATAACCAACTATTTTTTGGGAAATTTTCTAAATGTCATTTTAGGTTTTTTGGGGGTTTCTGAGGTCATGTAAAACTAAGAAATGAAGCTCCTATGCTACAAAGGAAGGTATTTCCTGTTACACAGTCTTGTTTTGAGTATTTAAGCACTAACAGAATGAAGATATCTGCTAAAACAAAAATAATCTGCCAAAAAAGCAAATGTTTCTCTCATTTGCTCCGTATTAGGTTATTTTCCCATTATAAAATGGGCCATACGGCAGCCATTTTTTAACCGATTTTCATGTTCTATACATCAAATTTACGTACAACTATTCTGCACAAGAAATCCAAAACAGAACTGAAATAACTCTTAAAATAAGAAAATGAGCTCCAAAAAGCAGTTGTATATTGTAAATATAGGCATAAATTGAGGGGTTTTCAGGGCATAAGGCGGCTATTTTTCATCCGATTGTGCTGATCTTGGTATCAAAAGGATTGGAATAGAATATTCTAGAACTTTTGCAATACACTGCTATATAAAATGTGTTTTGCTTTTCCAAAAATGGGCAAAAATCACTAAAAATGGCGCATTCTGTGAATTTCACAAGGATTTCTGGAATTGCCAGCCTATAGTGAATTGCTAATTGTATGGTATAATGTGACACAATTCCTGGTGCATAATGTTATTATGGACTTCCATGAACAAACAGAATAATATCTTCAAAAATAAGGAAGTGAGGCCAAAAAAGCAAATATGCATTTAAAAAGTATTGGAAAGTCCATAACCCTACATTATTGTTCAGTTTGCATCTTAACATGGCCTAACCATAGCCGTCTGAGCCCTTTTAAAAATCCCTTTTTACTCCTTCAATTTAAATTATCAGACCCAAATTTGATATATACTTCTTCAGAACTATACATTACAAACACTTTCATCCACCTAAATTACAATAAAGACCTCTAGACATGAGCATTAGGAGATTTGGGGGGCAAGATCTGCCCCTAGCAGGTAACTACTCAGTCTTTTTGTCTATAACCAATCATTTATTGTAATATTTGACTGTATCACAAAAAATGAACATTAAAACATAACTCCTTAGCGTTAAAAATCATATCCCCAATCCTGGGTTTACTTTGCATCTTCCTTACATTTTCGTTTAGTTTGCATCTGCCTTGAAATGCATATAACTTACAACTTGCATATAAAATGCGGGGTTGGATTTTCATGCTACAAAATCTACTTGACTTATTGACCTTGAAAGCATACTAGAATATGGCAAAAATCCAAGAGATCACATTTGAAAATGAACCAAACTGAACCAAAGATGCAAAGTAAACACAAACTCTGGGGTTTGAAGAAAGAAGATGCAAACTAAACAGGGAAGATGCAAACTAAATGGGAGAAGATGCAAACTAAACGGGAGAAGATGCAAACTGAACAGGGGAAGATGCAAACTAAACGAGAAGATGCAAACTAAACGAGAATGTGATGCAAACTAAACCTGAGAGAAGGCCCTAATAATCAAACTTCCAAATTCCAAATATCTGTATAGATCAAATACTTGGTTCACACGACTCTTCTGAGACAGGTTTAGAAATGACTAAGACCATCAGTGGCAAAAAACCTTAATTTGTGGCAGATACAGCTGAGGTCCATTTGCTTCACTGAGCCTCCCTTTCAAGTATTAAATTTATCATGTTATGGTAGAAATGCCACCTTTCTCTTGTGAAAAAGATCCACAGGGCGAGTTAGTGGGGTAAAAATGTTATATATATCTATAATATATACAATACCGGTCTTACTTCTGTCATCGATGGTGCTTGGAGAGAGGCCCTGATATCAATTCAGCCCCTGTGATGGATGTCACGGCCACACACACATTTTCAAAGACTTTTAGTGACCATACCGCTAGCCAATGCCATTTCAGGCTTGTTGTAGTTTACGCACACTACGTAAAGTGTGTGTAACTTAGTTCAATGACGGGTAATTGACAAGCCATCAAAAAAGCATGCATTTTAAAGGGTTAACAAGAAGAACAGCATCTGCAGGTCCCCTAACATATGTCCTGTAAGCTTGACCTTGGGGTCAAGGTCACTGAGTTTCGAAATTCTCTGAGGTCTTGATGTTATACATCAGTGGTGTTAATTTCAAAAGCTTAGGTGACTCCCTCCTGGAGATATCACGTTCACAACAAAATCCTGGAAATATGCCCTGTGACCTTGGCATTTGGATCAAGGTCACTGAGTTTCAAACTTTTCCGAGGTCTTGATGGGGTACATCATTTGGGTAAATTTCAGAAGCCCAGGTGACTCCTTTCTGGAGATATATTGCATACACAACAAAATCCTAAAATATTACATGTGACCTTCACCTTGTAGCCAAAGTGGCGGAATTTCATTTCTTTCCAAGGTCTTGGTAGTATACATCATTGTTGTAAATTTCAGAAGCCTTGGTAACTCCCTTCTTTTGATATTGTATTTACAAGAAATTCCGAACATATGCCCTGTGACCTTGACCTTGGGGTATATACACTGTCTTTTTGTGTAATTAAAAAGTATAATGTCTACTCAATGCTGGTTTAAGGGAAGAGGTCTGCCTAATGCTGCAGATAAATATATATATATATATATATATAATGTCTGCCTAATGAGGAAAATATATGAAATATATATTATCTGCCTAATGATGAAGATATGCAATGTCTGCCTAAGAGCTATATTACATATATGAAAACTTAGGCAGACACCGTCCGATGTATATTTCTTATTTTTGGGTTTATTTCTATGAGATTATAGATTTATGCATACATTGGTATTGTAAGTACATAGTAAAAGTTTCATTTGAAAATATTGAAGTTTTCTAAAATAAGTATATGTCTGCCTAATGCTGGTTTTAGGTGGGTGTCTGCCTAATGATGAAGATAGATAAATATATATATATATATATATATATATATATATATATATATATATATATATATATATATATATATATATATATATATATATATAAATATATATATATATATATATATATATATATATATATATATATATATATATATATATATATATATATATATATATATATATATATTTATATATATATATATATATATATATATATATATATATATATATATATATATATATATATATATATATATATATATATATATATGTGTGGGGACACAGTAGCTTAGTTGGTTTGGTGTCGGACTAGTGATCAGTAGGTCGCTGGTTCATTCCAGGCCGGGAATACTTTGGTCTTTTATTGGGCAAGACAGTTTGTTCCATGTTGCCTTAGTCTACCCAGCTGCAAAATTGGTACCTAACATTAATAAGGCAGTGCTTAGAGCTTTTTTATTTTAAATTATTTTTTTTCCTTGACGCCAAGCACTTTGGCCACCACCATACAACATAACATCATGTATATATAAGCAAGGTAATTTGTTACAAAGGGTTTAAGTATTGATAACAAGTATGTGCTTTTCATAATTGTGCATAGATGTTGCATTTGCTTTTTTTTTGAGGAAGAGAAAGTTTAGTTTCTTTTATTTTGGAAGTAAAAATACTTTTTTTTTCTATTCAATATACTCGCATTTACCCAATATGACCCATCTAAGTCTCCCAAAAGAAATTTTTCATTGCTTATAATGTATTCATCAATACCAATTTCTCTCATCCAAGCTTCAACAATTGACTATAGAGCATTTGAGACATCACATAAGATGAGCATATGTTCATTGGAATCTTTCTCTCTATTACTGAGACCACATATTTCTGAATCTTTGACACCAATTTTATGTAGAATATTGTTTGTATAAAATCTTCGGTGTAGAGTTCTGAATTGAATATATCTTAGATATATATCATCTATTAATGACATCTTGTTAAAAGCTCTCCCTATTGTAAAGGTGGTTCATTTTCTCATTCCACTTATCTGATGTCTCGGCCAGGATATTTCTATTTTGTCCCAGCGTTTTTTTGTAGATATTTGGTAGACCCTTTTGATCCAAGGACAAGATAATATTGAGGTATGAGTCAACAGGGTCATTTATTATACCTCACTTTAAGATCGTAAGCCGTGATTGGCTGACTTAACAGTGAACAATCATCATGTTGCCTGATGCCATCAGTGAGGGCTTCATGTTGCCCGTTGCCACTAGCGACACCTAACGGGGAATGAGTGAATCACCAGTCATCTGTGACCTTGCTTTGTTTACAATTACAAACGGGGTTTGTTCGGTACAATAAATCAAATATGCCATGCCAGTGTGGGTAACATGATGGAATGTCTCCCCTCGGGAGGATGGTTTTCCCTCGGGCTCCGCCCTCGGGAAAACCATCCTCCCTCGGGGAAACATTCCGTCATGTTACCCACACTGGCATGGCATATTTGTATAAAGGGCTATACAAGGGTAAATCTTTATGTCCAAGATATTCTTTAATGACCATACAGAAAGAACCATATTCCAGTAAATTTCAAACTGTACCTTTTCTCAAAATCTTGTAAAGAATAGGGTTGTCTATTTGTGTCAAGTACATCCCACACAGAATATATTCCCTTTTCTAGCCATTCTCTTTTAATCTGAAGCCTCAAATCCGGATTAGACCACATAGGAGTGAGTAGTATATTGTCAGAATAGATAAATCCTTCTTTCTTTCCTAAAGATTTTAAGCTACCGTATTACCCCGCATACAACACACACTTTTATACACCACAACACCTATGTCAAGGAGGGGGTGCGTGTTATCAACGGGTACATAAACAGAACTTTTTTACATTGATGCTATGGTGCGGGCGTGAGTGCGTGGTAGCGAACATCTATCTTAAGTGGGTTCCTATTGTCTATTGTCCTGTCACCATGACGCTGTTATGATGATTGCTATTATGATACCCTATATGTACCAGCTCATGTTTAAAAATAGACTACCCGTACTGGTAATTGGTATCACTTGTACAGTGACTCTCATCACTATAAACACTGTAAGCCTCTAATTCAAGAGGCAACGCGGGTCACGGTACAAGGGTCAAATACTTAACCGGACACTCCACACTCCCCAACTCCGCCTGCGTGTTATTAACGGGGAATTGTATTTTACATATGGGAAAGGTACTTGAGGAGGGGGTGCGTATTATCTATGGGGTGCGTGTTGTATGCGGGGTAATACGGTACTCATCACATCTTTCCGAAATGGATTGAAAGTCATTTCTTGAATTCTGTCAATGAAGTCTGTGCCAAATTTGAAGATATTATATAGTTCAAAGTCATCTGGAATACCACACCATTTTGAGTTTGATCTTATGTATCTTTTTAACCAACCAACCTTGAGAGAACTATCAAACAATTCTAGATTGTGCAACTTCATTCCTCCAAATTTAGTGTCAGCTACCATGATTTTTTTCTGAATTTTGGGCGTTTCCCATCCCACAAGAAATCACTTACTATGCTGTTCAAAATTTAAAGCTTTCTTTGCCTGGGCTTGTAAGGGAAAGGAGTATATGGGTGAATTTAGAAAATAATCAGCTTTATATTATGACTACCTTTCCATAATAGTAGAGCAGCAGGGACCCCATTTAAGGGGTCGACCCAAACTGGCAGTGGCACAATTGTCCTCACGGTTTTTCATGAAGCTATATATCTGAAGTGTATGAAAATGCATGATGACATCCTGGCAAATGGTGGCGAGCTGAGAAACTTGACATTCTTTAGGTGTACTGTTAAAAATGACAAATCACCAAAAAAGAGTCAAACATGGGGTGGGGGGTAAGAAAATCAAACATATAATCTTAACTATGCAAGCAATCTCGACAAATGACCCCTCGTCGGAATTGCCATGAATCTGACTTTTTATCAGTAGCATGTGAGTTGGACAATATGACCTTGAACTCAAGGTCAAGGTCAAATCACGCTAATATTCAGATCAAAACGCAAATCTAGAATCCAAATGGCATGAATAAGCCATCTTTTTTAATGTTTAGACTTCAGAAATTATGTCAGTATAGTTTTGTGGTGTTTCAACAATAGGAGAATTTCAGGTCAACACACTGAATGATAAGAAGTTGCAGAAAATTGTCAGAAATTATTACTTTCAGGTCAAAAATTGAATATCTATGTCTGATTAGAGCATGATATAGGAGGCAATATGGGACTAAGGTTGAAAATGTAGGGTAACTTTCAGCAGCTCTCTGCAACACTTTACTGTGCTTAAAAGAGAAATACTAAGGCACTAAGGAGTTAACTTTCTGGTTTTCCAGATAGCTATAAGCTTTTTTGATATCTTAAATTTTGTTTAAGATATTATTTCTGTTATTTCACCCATGTTGGTAATATTGTAACTGATGCCTAAAACTTCAAAGTCATCAGTTCATTTTAGTTCTAGGCTATACTCCTGTCCCTTCCAATCGTAATAACCTTGGTCTTTTCCTTATTTACACCAAGACGAGAAATTTCTTTGAACCATTCCAACACTCTCATGACACCATTTAGACTTTCTTTGTCTGCCTTTAGGAAAATAGTAGTGTCATCAGCATATAAAGATATGTTTACCTCTTTATTGTGAACCCTTATACCCTTTACGTCAGATTTTTCTCTGATTACATGAGCTAAAATCTCTGCGCGAAGTACGAAGATGTAAGGTGATATAGAATCGACAGCCCCTAGATAACTCAAAAAAGCCTGTAAAATGGCCATTCTATTCCACTCTTGATATAGATTTGTTTCACAAAAGCTGAATCCAAGATATTATTTTTTGGCCAAAATCAGAAAGCCGTCAATGTTTTTACTCTGAAAGTAATCGATGGTATCATATAATAGCCTTGTATTTTCTCCAATGAATCTATTAGATATGAAGCCAGTTTGATATGTTGAGATTAATTATTCAAGTACTCCTTTAATGCGATTGGATATCATTGCTGAGAGATATTTATAAGAACAATTCACCACGGTTAATGGCCGCCAATTCTTCAGAGGATTCATTTATTTCCCACTTTTAGCAATGCAAGTTATTGTTCCAAGTACCGTATTTCTGGTTAAATAACCATTTTTGAAGGAGTCATTATAAGCACGGAGTAGCCACATTGACAATTCATGTATAAATAACTTAACAAATTCATTGGTAAAACCACTGGGTCCTGGAGACTTATTAATCTTACTTTTCCCAATTACCAATTCTAGCTCGTCCATCTTCATTCTTGGAAATATTAAGATCCAGTGAGATAATGTTGCGGTCACTTCTATAGCAAGCATGGATCTTTGACTCTGGACATAAGCTAAATAAATCTTCACTGATTAGGAAGTAATCCAACCTGGCTGGGTTTTTTAGTACCCCAAGTGAATTTTCTTGTATCAGGAGTTTGTAACCTCCACATGTCAATCAAACCCAGCTTTGCCATAGTGTCAACAATCTCAGAATAACATTTTTGATTTCTAAGTGTATGATAGTTATAGAAGTCCCTATCACCCAAACAGACATTCCTATCCCCCACATAAATAGTAAAATCTGCTTCAAGTTTGTTAAGAGGAGATTTTTACACCATACTGGACTATCTCGATTTGGACCATAGACGTTTATAAATTATTATTGTATATAGGTTAGCAATCCCTAATGTGATTTGAAGAAATCTTCCTTCAGGGTCTTTAACTGCTTTGAGGAAATTATACTCAAAAGAATTGCTATTAGTCGAGGTACCCGACACCTAGATATCAACGTTCCACTCCTTTTTTTATCCCATAATATCATCCTCTATGAGGTGTGTTTCTTGAAGAAACACCATATCAGCCTTCATCTTCTTAAATTTATACCAAAAGTCCAATCTTTTTAGGGGCTGTTGCAATCCGTGTACATTCACAGAGTATGTTCTTATCTTCTTGGCTGCGCCAAAGAAGCAAGAGCATAATATAGGCAAGAACCGATACTTGGCAACAAAGAAAATCTTTCATACCAAACATAAACTGTAAACACAAAACATGTAGCAACACTAAATTTACATATACAAGAACAATGAACAGAATTAAGCAACTGAGACATATATAAGGCTTTGGGACAAAGCCTTGGCTGCGTCTCACAAAAATGAGTAAGAAGAAAAAACAGCTCACTGCTTGTGAGCTTAAGTGGAGCTTGGAGGAGCTACCTAAAAGTATTACTACCATATAATGTGACCTTACATCTATCTTTTTTTAGGTATTGTGAACACTGTATTGGAATGTGTACAAAATCTGAGATCATAACGTACACCGGCCCATTTCCTTCTTAACAGCCGGTTTAATAACCAATGAACTTATCTATCAATGGTATATCTGTTTGCCTAGCTTCTTGAATTAAGTGTGGTCTCACTGATATCCGGGCGCTCTGATGTGTTTGTCATTATGAGAAATGTCATCGTTTCCGTCCGCGGTGCTTTTCACTGATATATCTAATTCTAATAATTATCCAAAACTATTTTCAAGGTTAAAGTATGGCGTAATATATGTCATGTGTATATCTATACATCTATCTATCCATCGATCTGTCTGTCTATCTATCCGATCTCTCTCTCTCTCTCTCTCTCTCTCTCTCTCTCTCTCTCTCTCTCTCTCTCTCTCTTTTTTTTAAATTCCACGGAAACCCACTATATGTTAAGGCGATATTTCCTCGTTATATCACCATCTTTAATGAAATCCGAGTTATCCATCTATCCCCGAATATCCTGTTTTTTATCTCCTGTGTTCATTTCCATTCTCCTAAGATTCGCCTCTTCTATATATATATATATATATATATATATATATATATATATATATATATATATATATATATATATATATATATATATATATATATATATAAACATATATATATATATATATATATATATATATATATATATATATATATATATATATATATATATATATATATATATTATAAGAGAGGAGGCCCAATCCTTTGCAACGCATGATCTCCGTTGCTGCGCCTGTTTGCCTAATTCGAGTGTATCGAGATGGTTCTTAACGTAAACTAATTTCAAAAAATTAAACAAAAAGGTGCTTTTGATGCTGATTTCTTTTCCTCAAGCACGGCCGGGTGTGCTATGACCACCCGGCGATATATAGTACAACCGATATCAAACTTCTGCTTCCACAATGGGGTTGCACTGCACGGACTTTGTTGGTTGTCCGGTGGCAGAAGCACGCACACTGTAGTAGCATAGCTTACCCGGGTAATCAAAGGGAACCTGGGCATGCACCGAAAGGGTGTAGGCGGCATGGACACAATGGACAATGCCTGTATCGGCGCTAAGATCGTACGGACACATCCCTTGGGAAAAAAACACAATCAAAGGTTGTGCGCTGAGAGAGAGAGAGCATTTGAACAAACCCAAACAATTCGGCATACTACGGTGGTGCATGGGTAACATGCATATTTGAGCATATTAAATTCGGACTTTTCTATAGTTCCAAAAAATGTTTTCCATACAGCCAGTATATAAACTACCCGGCTTTAAATAGATACAATTTGAAAGTTATCTTTATCAAAATAAATTGTGATGGAACTCAATGTCTATGTATATTTTATAGAACCACCTCATGCCCATACCTCACTTTGTGTATGCTTGGAATTAATCCGTGTTTGAACGAAGATTGTGCCTCCTCTGGAATACGTTTTCCTTCAACAATTATTGAAATAGTATTGTTTTTACATTTCCTTAACAATCATAGCGTAGCAGTTCAAAGAAAAGCCCATTTTTTTTATATATTTATCATTTTTTGGGGGGAGGGGGAGGATATCCACATAAAAGTATCATTTGGAAATAATTTGTGGGTAGAATCATACCAAAATGCTTACTGGCCAACTCATACACATTCTTTCCACTTTTTTTTCGTATCTTGACTTTATTCCCAAAATATTTCATTGATAGCATATACATATATATATATATATATATATATATATATATATATATATATATATATATACCCGGTATATATATATATATATATATATATATATATATATATATATATGTATATATATATATATATATATATATATATATATATATATATATATATATATATATATATATATATATATATATACATATATATATATATATATATATATATATATATATATATATATATATATATATATATATATATATATATATATATATATATATATATATATATATATATATATATATATGATTATATTTAGCACCTAACCTGCGGAACTTAGGTCAATTAATATTCATGTGCAGCTTTGACACAACATAGGAAGTTACCAACAGACGTGTAAAGAGTACTGAATTCCGCAAATTGGTAAAATAAAGAATATTTCTTTCAATAAATGTTTTAAACTATTTACGATTTTAAAATATATATATGAACTGACCACATTTATTCAATCAAATAACTTGCAAATGTTTAGTTGGCCAATTATGCTAAGCAGATTACTGTGTTGCACTTTTATTGATTGCATTATTGCCAAGAGAGAATCCAGCGCAGTGAACGATTGCAAGCTTTCTCTCACGACATTCTTCAACTCCAATTAGGTTGGGGTGCGTGATGAGAATGGCAATGGGGGCTAAGGGTATGTAGGTGGTGTTCGCCGTTTACTACGGCCCCCGTCACTATGTATCCCTGAGTGGCAGAGGAGAAAGCAAGCAAAGCTACGAATTGTTATATCACAGTTCGTGTAGAATGCATTAGAGTCTACCATTCAAGTGTAAGAGGTTTATACATCTGTGTTTTCTCCTCTAACCTACCCAATTAATAATCTTAGCTTTAAAAAGTTATAAACGAGTCTGTAAATCATACCGAATGACAAAAATTCTTAAATGATATCTTTCAACAGGAAGAACCAAATCAGGACGAGTGTAAATGACATATCGTATGTCATATTTTATATTGATCTTACTAAACGAAAATTGTTTTGAGTAGAAATGATTAGAATTCGTCATGAGTGATATGATAAATGGACACCACCCCACCACCACCTTTCCAATACCGGTTTGACAACTTATCTATCAATGGCATATATGTTTACCAAGCCTCTTGAATTATTGATCCATAGGTTAGGTAGCCCTAAGTGTGTGGTTGCAAGGATATCTGGTTGCCCTGATTTTTTTGACGTAAAAAGAAATTTTGTGGTTACCGTCCGTAGGACGGGTACTTTTCTAGTATATTATAAGAGAGGAGGCCCAATCCTTTGCAACGCATGATCTCCGTTGCCGCGCCTGTTTGCCTAATTCTGAGTTGGCAGTTTGGTGGACGAGTGTATCTAGATGGTTCTTAACGTAAACACATTTCAAAATATTAATCAAAAAGATGATTTTGATGATGATTTCTCAACCTCGAGCGCGGCCGGGTTTGGTATGACCACCCGGCGATAGATTGTACTACCGATATTTAACTTCTGCTTCCACAGTGGGGTTGCACTGCACGTACTGTGTTGGTGTGTACGGTGGCCGAAGTGCGCTGACTGTAATAGCGTTAAGCCTACCCGGGTGATCAAAAGTAAATCGACGGCATGTAACGAAAGGGCTGCAGGCGGCATGGAGACCCTGGACATTGCCCGCATGGGCGCATATAGAACGTCTAGACACATCCCATGGGGGGACACACAAACAAGGGCAGAATGTTTGGACAGAGAGTTGTTGAACAAACCCCGACAGTTCAGCATACTACGGTGGCGCATGGGTAACATGCATATTTGAGCTAAAAAAATCCGAGCTTTTATATAGTTCAAAAACATGTTTTCCAGACAATCAGTATAAAGCGTACGCGGGCTGAAATAGAGAGCATTTGAAAATTATCGTTATCAAAAGAACTTGCAAATTGTGACGAAATTTAAAGTCTATATAAACTTATAACTACCTCATGCTTTTACCACACTTTTCAGAAAATGAAAGGTCAGTTTTAAAAAAGTTCTAAAATACAGCCACTAAAAAGTTAAAACCCATTTTATATAGCAATTTCGATAAGCATTTTTTTATTAAAATCGATCGATCAGATTCAAGGATCTATGTGTATATATATATATATATATATATATATATATATATATATATATATATATATATATATATATATATATATATATATATATATATATATTCATATATATATATATATATATATATATATATATATATATATATATATATATATATATATATATATATATATATATATATATATATATATATGTATATATATATATACCGGTATATTTAGAGAGAGAGAGAGAGCGAGGGCAGAGAGAGGGGCAGAGAGAGAGAGAGAGAGAGAGAGAGAGAGACAGAGACAGAGACGGAGGGGCAGAGAGAGCAGGGTAGGGAGAGAGGTGGCAATGAGAGAGAGTGATGGGGCAGAGAGGGAGAGGGGGCAGTGAGAGCGGGCAGAGAGAGGGAAATAGCGGGTCAGAAAGAGAGAGAGGGTAGAGAGAGAGGGGAAGAAAGAGGGGGACTGAGTGAGAGATAGAGAGAATGGGGGCAAAGAGAGAGAGAGAACTGGCGCAGAGAGAGAGAAAGAGAGAGAGAGAGAGAGAGAGAGAGAGAGAGGGGCAGAGAAGATAGGGGATGTCTGGGTGCTCAGATATGTTTCCCATTACAAGGAAGTCCAAGGTTCCCGTCCGCAGGACGGGTACTTTTCTAGTATATATATATATATATATATATATATATATATACACATGCATGTATGTATGTATGTGTGTGTTGAGTATTCTCTTAATCATTCATAGTAACAGAAACACAACTCTAATAACTGGTTTATTAATCTATTGACTTCATAATCAAAGCTCAAAAGTGTGGGCTCTCCTCAGTGATACAAATGAAGATGAATTTGAATCTTTTGATTATCGATCCTTTTTCTGCAAGATGAGGCTGATTTGCCAGTGTCAATTGGTGTAGGAAACCAGAATAACCGGAGAACACCATTGCCTAACCCCAAGTCAGTTATTCTTCTCACATGCCTTAGGAAAGATGCAATGAAATTGATAAGTTTCGGTTTTAGTCACCTCTAGACCCAACTAAAACTTACAGGCGTTTAGTGCTCGTTTAAGTAGTGCTTACCGTTTAGTGCAGGGTATGCAGTGTGTAAGTCCTACTTACAGGGAGGTAAGTAGTACTTAGGGGGTAAGTAGGACTGGTGCATACGGCCATTAGTCTTGATGAAAAATGAGGTCACATGTCGTTAGTTTGCTTTGAGATTGTGTGCAGTACAGTTGATTACTTAGGTAGAGATGCCACCTAAAGGGAAGTTTCTTACCTTGGTAGAAAGAGCTAAGGTAATAGAGCTCAACAATAAGAACGGAAGTTCTAGTAAGACAGCCAAGGACTTAGAAGTTGGGAAAACCCAGGTTCCCAAGTACATGTACATGTATATCTTTCTCACTCTGAATGAGTATAACTTTCTTATTTTGAATGCTTATATGATAACTGCCAAAACTCCTTTAACTGATTTTCCTAGCTTTACATTTAGTTGTGGTATTATGCAATATAATATGTGATATTAATAAACCTTTTATTGAAATACATTTTAGTCTTCTTTATATTTTACCCACCAATTTGTGATTTATTTTTGAACAGATAAAACAGTGAGAAAATAGTATGCAGTCTATGCACCCTTATGAAAATAGCATCAGTAATCGACCCCCCCCCGAACAAAGCCCACCTGTGAACAAAGACCGTTTTTTTACTTCCCAAGGGCGGTCTTTATTCGCAAGTTTGACTGTATATGTATGTATGTATGTGTGTGTGTGTGTATGTACGTATGTATGAATGTGTGTGCATGTAAACTTACAGATAGGTAGATAGAAATACAGTCAGACAGGTAGATAGATGTTAGATACTAATAGATATACATATAAATAAATGTGTTTCCATTATTGATAGGTTCGTTTTATGTTTTGTAAAAATAATATTCTATGACAAATGAAAGGACACACACGTCTTCTTTATCAGACTCGCAAATTAGTAGGTTCCCTTTGCAAGAAGAATGAGCCAAGCAAAGAACCATTGATTGACATATATTTATTTTCCATCTGTAGAGGGAGTATAAATACATTTTAACTACCCTCCCTCTAGCATGGTCGGGAACATTTTCTTTATTTCGTTTCCCCGACCCACGTTACTATTATTTTTATTGTGAATTCCATAAGTAGATCAGAGTTCTAGACTGCAGGGCAGGTTAATAGAGAAGTAATGGTTGTTAGTTTCTCCGTTCACCACCAGGGGCCATGTCTGGACGGGAGGTTCCGGAACCCGCCGATAGGCGGCTTCAAACACATCATGCCTTCGTGGAACGCCATGGATTGTTTCATTAGAGAAAACTTGGTTCTTCCAGTTATGTATGATAGCGTCCAATCTGTTTTGGTCAAACAGCATGGATACATTCAATGGACCAATTGTACTAAGAATACACTTTTATGAAATTAAATAATCTTTTTTAAATCAGTGAAATTAGCGATTTTACAGTTTTGATGACGTCACAAGTAATTGGAAGCTAATTATAATACGCGACGGTGGCGACGCGTAGCGGCGTGCATTTACACTACAGACATGTAGTGTAAATGAACGCCGAACACGAACACGTTACAGTCAACCTCCCCCCCCCCTTACTACACCCATTCTACTGCCGACACATGGCATCCAACCCTAGTTCCGAAAAACTCTGGATGCCATAACTTGTTCTAATTTAATATATGGCCAACAGTAGGCTACAGGTGCAACGTAGGTGTGAGCATTGATATCTATATGAGAAAGTAAAATAGAGAAAAGCCTAGTAGCTAGGCTAGATTGAGGCCTTGTCTGTGGCTAAAAATAAGCGGCCCGCCTCACTGCCCCCTGCCAAACCAGTCGTGGAGTAGCGTGGAGTAGTTGCCTTGCGTATTGTTCCCCTACCTTTCATGCAACCCATTTTCCTGTAACCTTCACCAGTGGGTGAACAAACCTGCTGGCCGGCTATTCCTTGCTATATTCAACCTTCCTTTATAATACCGGGCCCAGTAGTATAAGGATTAATGCGTTGCCACTGAATACTCCTTATCTCTCACCACTGTTCTGGTTTGAAAATGGTCAGCGCATGTGGGAAGGTAATCAGTGTTTTTTTTTGGTTAGATACTCCGGTTTACTCCAAAACTTACGAGTTACTAGTCAAGCCTCAATATGGTAGACAATGTGATGATAAGCGCATTCAAAGGTTTGGCTTCTACGGGCATGAACGATATAACATCTCCTCGCTATTCTACTATCAAACCTCTTCCAGGTTACCTCTTCTTCGTACAATTTAACAATTTATGCTGCTGGTGTCTAATTTGGCTAATACAAAATGGTGCAAACTATCAGATATGTCCCATCGCTGGCTAAGAGGTGATACGGATAATAGCGGTGCGCTAATTAAGGGGGATATCAAGCTCAGAGGTTCAATTTTTTAGGATGCATTTAAGCATCGATACTCACAGCAGAGGAGTGGATAATGTTATTTTCTTTATCTGAATATGTGTTGGGACAAATCATAAGAGAAGTAGCTGAGTAGATCATCAAATTTCCATTTCGTACTTCTCAGAATCACAAAGTGTCTCGCAGTAGTGTGTGTGTTCTGAGAGAGAGAGAGAGAGAGAGAGAGAGAGAGAGAGAGAGAGAGAGAGAGAGAGAGAGAGAGAGAGAGAGAGAGAGAGAGAGAGAGAGCGTCTGCATGTGTGTATGTATACATAATATTGAATTTATTAGTTGTGTAAAAATATATATTTCTTGTTTCCGGTCTGATTAAGGTAAGGTTAAGGGTTAGGTTAGGGTTATCAGCTCAAAGCACGCCCAATAATAAAGTTGTAATATAATGGCAACCATCTCACAAATCAGAGTGTGTGTGTTTGTGTGAAGGAGAGACCCGGCGGGGGCACTCAGGGATAGAGAGGGGCCACACCCGCGTTACGTATTTCGCGGAGGAAGGGGTCTTTTTTAAGACCTCCGCATGTCCGCCATTTTTTAAAAGAAGGGTACTTTTTTGTACCCAGATACGAATAATCGGGGTTGAAAATCCCCTTACGAAATATACGCGGCTCTGACACCTAGTGACTCCCGAAATGGCTGGGCTTCCGAGTCTGTAGTTCAACAATATTGAACCTTACTTATGCATCTGAAGTTGTTATTGTCGATGTTTATGTCTGAACAGGCAGAGGATTATAAAATCTAAAGTTAAAATACGTGTTCCCGTTCATCCAATGTCAGTGTTTTGATAAAAGAAGGGGTGTTTTTTAGTGGAAAAAGTCAGCGTTTTTTTGAAAATAAGGGTGCTTTTTTGGCCAGAAATCAGTGCTTTAGGGGTATTGTTTAATTTTGATAACGAGCGTATGCACCCCCTAAATACCTAAGTGATTAGCAAGGAGGTCAAGGAAACTTATGGGCTTGGAATCCCCTAACTAGGGTTAGGGTTAGCGTTAGGGTTAGGAATCAGGTCCAGGGTTAGGGTTAGGGTTACCCAACCCTAAGACTAGCTCTAACCCTAAAGCCCCTTTTACACTATGCCGGCAACTTGCTCGCAACGTGGTGGAAAAAGATAGTTGCGGGGGATTGCCACCACATTTTTACCCCCATAATTTTCTATTGAATCAAGTTTGTACAATGTATTTTTTATATCGAAGATATAGTCAATAAATACTTACTAACTCACTTATTGCCCCCCGTCGCCAATGGTCGCCAGTACGTTGCCCGCAAAATTTCGGCTAGTGTAAATGGGGCTTTACCCTGGACCTGATTCCTAGCCCTAGGATTAGGGTTATGATTAGGTTTAGGGTTAGGAATCAGGTCCAGGGTTAGATTTAGGGTTACCATACCCTAACACTAACCCTAACCCTGGAACTGATCCCCAACCCTAACTCTAACCCTAACCCGAGTTCGTGTATTCCAAGCTCATAAGTCTCCTTGACCTCCTTGCTGAGGACTGCGCGGATAAAGAGTCTACCTTGGTGTGGTGAGATGGGTGTCAGCTCCGCCCTAGCGTCAGAGTAACAAACTAAATATAATATTGTTTGACATGTGCACTGCATGGCAACTTGAGACGACTTGTTCCTTATGATATATGAGAGGGCAGGTAGCTAAAATAATGAGCAGTTTATAATCAAATGCTAAACGATAACCAACTTATTCATTTAACCAATTTATCACCAAATGATATCATGTCTTGCAGGACATCGGCAGTGGAGTAAAACTCAGCCAACGTTGGTCGGACACAGTAAAGGATTATAAACTGGCTTAGGGATTTTAACAAATTCTAAAGGAGAAAGAATTATTCGTCTAAAACACCTCGCAATTTTGGAAAATATTTGAACTGAAAATGATTACGATAACCCAATCTTTATCTCTCTCTCTCTCTCTCTCTCTCTCTCTCTCTCTCTCTCTCTCTCTCTCTCTCTCTCTCTCTCTCAAGTATAACTCAAGATATCGCTTGCCAAAGAAAGTCCTACATGGGACAAATTACATCTGGGATGTGATGCTTTAAAAATAGCTATTAAAGACTGCTTTAACAGAAATCTACCGAAATCTACCGAATCTATTCCATATGGATTTGTATGCGGGTGCGGTCCATTGTCGAGCGCTGTAGCGCAATATGCATAAGGTAAATACTCGAGAATAAACGTACTCAATAACCTTACATGGCTGTCTGTGCGGGGATTCGATATATAGGGTCAATTATCAGATGATATTTAACGTTTGGAAGATACCTGGGGAAGCCATAACTCGGAGGGATATGGCGTAGACGCGTAGTTGGATAATATGATCAAGGAGTTGGATATTTTGTAACGCAAAGGGTTTGAGTAGTTTTGGCGTGATCTGATTTTTGAGCATTATGTTCCGACACCAATACATTGAAAGGCATATGCCTACTTATACTTTTAACTTTTTACCATTTTCTGTTTCACATATAAACGTCTCTCTCTCTCTCTCTCTCTCTCTCTCTCTCTCTCTCTCTCTCTCTCGGAATATATATAGACAGAGTTGTGTTTATATGTATGTATGCATATACACACATGCATATAAACGTACGTTTACACATGCAAACCTATTAATATATATA
The DNA here is from genome assembly GCA_963942565.1 of Maea johnstoni. Lineage (NCBI taxonomy): Eukaryota > Metazoa > Annelida > Polychaeta > Spionida > Magelonidae > Maea > Maea johnstoni. Next base: position 2,191,861 of record OZ012698.1, read on the forward strand.
TATATATATATATATATATATATATATATATATATATATATATATATATATATATATATATATATATATATATATATATATTTATATATATATATATATATATATATATATATATATATATATATATATATATATATATATATATATATATATATATATATATATATATATATATATATATATATATATATATATATATGGTACGTGTGTGGGGGGGGGCAAACTATTACTTAAACAATGTACTATGAGTCATAAAATTAACCTATAGACGCTACCTTTGCAATTACACCACCAAATCATACTAAACCTTAAATTATGGAAAGTCGCATGTTTGTGCTGCCATCTATTGGCCATGAAAAACATGTTCTCTAGAAAGTTCCTTTCAACCTTCTTAGG
>OZ012698.1:2197456-2202456 GCA_963942565.1 Maea johnstoni
ACCCAGATATCCACGATACCCACGATAACACACAGCTCATGAAATCTACATGGGAAAGGGGTAAATTCTTAGGGGTAAAATCATTGGACACCCAAACCTTCAAAAATCACCCCTCAGGACCCCCCGTTGTTTTTTTTTTGTTGTTTTTTTTGGGGGGGGGGGGAGGAACTTCTGAATATATGAATTACAAGCATACTATTGAGTATTGAACTTTTTCACCTAGATATAATTTCAATGACATTATAGATGCCTCATTTCAATAAGTGGGTGTGCCTTTATGGTAGTAATCTGACTGTATTGTGGTCGCTCCCGAAAAATAGGTCACCTTAAAATTTAAGATTTGTCTATTTTGGGCATCCAGTTCCTAAATCCAGGCCAAGACCCTGGAATGGGGTCTACTTGTGTTGCCGCTTCAGATGATGTTATCCATAGCTGGGTTCACCTGAAAGCCTCAAATGAACAGCCACAATGAAATGTATACATAGGCATTAGGCTAGCTTGACTTTTTGTCTAGCCTAGTCTGGTTCTCAGGCTGAGTAAGGTATAATGCCACAATCACATATTTACATGTTTATAATTGTATTCTGAATATATTGTGGTCCCCCTTGAAAACTATAGGATGCCCAAAAAAACATTTTCCAATTTTGGGCACCTAATTTCTAAATCCTAACAAAGACCCTGCTGATACATAGGTTATTGGTTGCATTTGTTGCTTATTACTCCCTTCCAGTGCTGAGGCTACTTTCGTTGAATGCATAAGGATGCAAAGATTTTTGTGAACCATCTGAACCCTGTCATGTTGGTATTCATTAGATAGCTCTCACTAAGTACTCTCAGATGAGTACCCATATGCCAGGGTTTGAGTCATTTTCAAGGTTTTTTTTGCATCATTTTGTATTGGCCAAATTGACCACCAGCAGCGTTTGGGCTAATAGATGCCCTCTGGTAATCTCATAAGGTGATACACACATTCAGTAATACCCACTAGACACCGCACCACTACTGCATACAAAACAGCAGCCCAGAGCAGTTTCTGTAGCTCGGGACAAATCACTCTCTGTATTGATAAAACATGTATTTACATGTTTACAATTGTATTCTGAATATATTGTGGTCCCCCTTGAAAAAATAGGTTGCCTAAAAAACTTAACAGTTTTTCCAATTTTGGGCACATAATTTGTAAATCCTAACTAAGACCCTGCTGATACATAGGTTATTGGTTGCATTTGTTGCTTATCCCTTCCAATGTTGAGGCTACTTTTGTTGAATGCATAAGGATGCAAAGATTTTTGTGAACCATCTAAACCCTGTCATGTTGGTATTCATTAGATAGCTCTCGCTGAGTACTCTCAGATGATTACCCATATGCCAGGGTTTGAGTCATTTTCAAGGTTTTTTGCATCATTTTGTATTGGCCAAATTGACCACCAGCAGCGTTTACGGGCTAATAGATGCTCTCTGGTAATCTCATAAGGTGATACACACATTCAGTAATACCCACTAGACCACGCGCCACTACTGCATACAAAACAGCTGCCCGGAGCAGTTTCTGTAGCTCGGGACAAATCACTCTCTGTATTGATAAAACCTGCAGTTTTTGTCATCTAGGCTGTCATTTATTTAGTGGTGCCTAACTATGTATTCCCTAAAAGCATTGGAATATGCAGGCTCTGATGCCATGCTTAACAATTCAATTTGGTTGGATTCAATTCTCACTTTGCTCAACCTGCGGTGTGTAGAAATTGAATGGTGTGTAAGGCCTAAAAAATTGTTTGTTTCCTGTAACGGTGCATAAAAGATATGGTAGGTAGGTAGGTAATGTAATTATTTTTTTGATTTTTTTTTTCAAAAAATGTGTTGTGTGTTTCATGCATGTTTTCATGTTGATTTCGAGTTGGAAGGACTGAAAAAACTTAAAAGTAGTGATTTTTTTGAGTAAAAACTTGTTAGGGTAGGGTTACAGGCCTAACAGGGTCCTAGATAGGCAAGGTGTGACAATATCTGAGGGCTTTTTTGGGGGGGGGGGGGGGGGGGGGGGGTGCGCTTAAAGGTGCTCTGGACTCATAGATTTCTTACTACAAGAAGCTGGGATGGTCACCAGATACAGCTTTATATTTTTCATGAATTTAGAACTTCTACCCCATGGTCTTAGACAGAAAATAGAAACTAAGCCCAAAATTGGCATGCATTCTATTTTTAGCCATCCTTATTTTCAAGGGAGACCCACAATATACATGTGAATTTCAATTGTATCCATATAGTTTTTCGTCATTTTTGAGATATCCAGCATGCACTGCAAGGAAGCGAGAGGCCCTTGGCCAATCAGAGCGGGTTTAAAAGGTGACCAATGGAGGAAATGTGGCAATAACGATCAGGGGACTTGGACGCGAGCCATCTGAGCCATCGCATCCCTTGCGAGAAGAGCCAACCTCTAGTGACCTGGAAGAATGTGGTCTGTGTGCGATACCAAGAGGAGACACCCTTTAACCCTTTAACCCTTACAATGAATGCTGAGGCTACTTTCATCCAAAGCACACAAATGCGAAAATAGTTGAAAAACATCTAAACCCTGTCATGTTGGTACTCATTAGAAAGCTCTCACTGAGTACTCTCAGATGAGTACCCCATTTGCCAGGGTTTCAGTCATTTTTCAGGTTTTTTTGCATCATTTGGCTTATACAAATCTTTGAGGCCTTGCGCTTTGGATGAAAGTAGCCTTATTAGCACTGGAAGGGTTAATTCTTGTTCAGTTCCAATGTAGATGACCCCTTTCAATCAGAGACCCCAAGAATCAATGGGTTAATGTCTGGAGTGGCAAGATCAGACAGATGGCCTGAGGATTGAGACTAGATACACTTGCTCCTGCTCTGTGAGATAATCTAGTAGCCTGGGCTGCAGGGGATGGGGGGTTTGGAAGAATAGTCTTAGCCAGCAGGGCGTCTGGGCGTCTGTTGGGCACCCAAACCCTCAAAAAACACCTCTCAGGACACCCAAAATCGGGGAGTAATTTCTTAAAATGTCATTTTTAAGCGTAAAATATATTTTTTTCCACTGAGCAATTTAATTCCCATGACATTGTGTAAGGACTTATGCAAAATTCCAATGATTTAAATACATGCTTGTGGTTGTAATCTCAATACATTGCGTTCTCCCTTGAAGTATTGTACGCCCAAAATATTAACAATTGCCAATTTTGGGCACCCAGTCTCTAAATCCTGGCTAAGACCCTGTTGAATCGGAGGGTATTTTGAATCCACCAATGAAGCTTTTCAAACTTATTTTGCTATAGTAGAGAGCAAAACGACACCATTCTTACCAGCCCAAGCTAGAAATCTGAGTCTGTCTAGGAAATACAGGTCTTGGCAAAGCACCTATTCAATCTATCGGTATTCAACCCTTCCAACGCTGATGCTACTTTCATCCTAAGCGCTAGGAAGCATTACTTCTTGTGAAACCATCTAAATCCTGTCATGTTGGTATTCATTGGAAAGCTCTCGCTGAGTACTCTCAGAATGAGTACCATGCCAGGGTTTCAGTCATTTTTCAGGTTTTTTGCATCATTTTGTATTGGTCAAATTAGCCACCAGCAGCTTAAGGGTTAACTATAGTTTTGTAACATGATCTGGGCTAGTAGAACTTTAAAAAGGGCCAGTGGATTTATAAGGGCTACTAACCTTACCTGGGCAGTATACCTCATTGGGTGTACCCTGATATCTATGTTGATGTAAGTGATGATATTCTAAAGTAATTAGGAGCATAGTAAGTGATTGGTAATTTCCGTGACCTACTGTTGGTGACATTTATGCAAGCTGATCCTCGGAGTAACGCATTATCAGAGCTATATCATTGCAGCATCCATTAACCCATTAATGCTTAAGAGCTCCTCTAGAAATTGTCGTCTGGATCAATGATACTTTTGGCAATAACTTTAGAATCAAGCATACTTTTACAAAATATTTGAAGGAGAGTTGTAGGTAATGTTCTGATTGACATTTCTCAATCAAATATTTTTCTGACTTTGCTTTTGCCTGCAAATTATCATTAAAATTGTCAGGCCTGTTTTGGCTGCTCTGAGTGTGAAAGGGTTAATCACAGTCATTGGTGCATAGAAACAGATCAGCAGCAAATGCACTGTACACATATTGGCACTTGGAAATAGCAGCTTAATTTAATGAAGAATCACTACGCACTCCTGCCAATTGGGTAGAAGTGTAGTCTACGCCAATTCGTTATGATTATAAAGGCTGGCATAATAATAATAATAATAATAATAATAATAATAATAATAATAATAATAATAATAATCTTTATTTCACAAGGGTAACACAGTCAAATACAAGATTTGATTTTCGCTGTGGCCCTCAGCATCATTAATTGCTGAAGGAGTTTGCGTTTATGCAAAATTCATCAGCTGGCGTATTTGGCAGAGTTTGTTGGTGAGTTGCCGTCCACAGTGACATAGCAGAAAAAGTGACAATAATTGAAGTTCCAAATTCAGCTATTGGCAGTATTTGTTATGAGAAATAGTGGCATCATAAATTTATGGAAGAGTTTGAGTTTGTGCAAAATTCATCAGTTACTTGGTTTGGCAAAATGTTGAGTAACGATTCGCAGCGACATGGCAGAAAAAGAGAATAATTGAAATTCTGGATTCAGCTCTTGGCAGTTTTTATTTTGATAAAAAGTGGCATCATAAATTGATGAAGTTTGAGTTTGTGCAAAATTCATCAGCTGCCTGGTTTGGCAGTGTTTGGTGATGAGTTGTGGTCCCCAGCAACGTGGCAGAAAAAGTGATGATAATTGAAATAATTGAAATTCTAGATTCAGCTTCTTTATATTGGGGCAGTATCTGTTACATGATAAAAAGTGGCATCATAAATTGATGGAAGAGTTTGAGTTTGTGCAAAATTCATCAGCTGCCTGGTTTGGCAGTGTTTGATAGTGAGTTGTGGTCCGCAGCGACATGGCAGAAAAAGTGACGATAATTGAAATAATTGAAA
>OZ012698.1:2207456-2249956 GCA_963942565.1 Maea johnstoni
TCTGAGAATGTATATCAGGATTAGACAATTAACTCTTATGCTTACTGTTGCTAATTAGGCCAATATAAAATGATGCAAAAAAACTTAAAATTGACTGAAACCATGGCACATGGGTACTCATCTGAGAGGACTCAGTAAGAGCTATCCAATAAATACCAACATGGTAGGGTATAGATGGTTTTCAAAGAATTTTTAGTTTTTGTGCTTCGGATGAAAGTAGCCTCATCATTGGAATGGTTGAGGCTGTTTCATGAGCATTTTACTACTAAAATTGGTCTGGCCAGATAACCCTTCCAATGCTGAGGCTACTTTTGTCCAAAGCACAAGGACGCAAAGATTTTTGAAAACCGTCTAAACCCTGTCATGTTTGTATTCATTGGAAAGCTCTCACGGACTACTCTCAGATGAGTACCCATGTGCCATGGTTTCAGTCATTTTTCATGTTTTTTGCATAATTTTGTATTGGCCGAATTAGCCACCAGTAGCACAGAGGTTAACTAACAGTGTTAGGTGTCCAGGTGGCCACAAGATATGGGTTTTTATGTGTTATCCTCAGGATTTGATTCTGTTGTATCCTAATTTAATTTTACAATCGAATAGTGCTTCAAGAAAATTGAAAATGAAGTAAATGAATTTTTTCCTGGCTTGAAATATTACTTTTGGACCCCTTATAGTATGTGTCTGGCCCTTGATAATTCATGAAGTCCAATTTGACCCCGTATACATTATAACTAAAATTTTGTTGTTTAGATTGTCCAGGCTAGTAAGGTTGATAAAAAGGCCTTGTAGAGCTTGCAAAATGCCACATATGTATCCCTAAGGCCTAGGAGAAAACTGGGTAGGTAGGTCAGTACAAAAGACTTTTTTGGATTATTTTTTTGGTCAAAAATGTGTGTTTTATGCATGTTTTACGTTGATTGGGAGTTGGGAGGTCAGAAAAAAACTAAGCGTACTGATTTTTTCGAATAAAAAACTTGTTAGGGTAGGGTTACAGGAAACAAACAACTTTTGTTTAGGGCTAATATAATATCAGGAGAGTAGCAATAAATAGAGAAATAAAGCTGTACTTGTTTGAGTTCCATCCAACAATAAGATTGATGAGTTCACTAATTAGGCAGGCCAGGCTTTGCCTAAAATCTTTTGCCATAGTAATGTGGTTATTAATTAAGCAAATTTACACCCAACTGCAAGTCATTTCTTTTCTCCAATAATGCACCCGAAATACTCCACGTTGGGAAGTCCCAGTTAGTTGATGTTAGTTTCACAGTTGGCGGATAGATGGCAGCACTAGCCAGTAATGAAGCTGAAATAGCCACCAACCCAAGCTACTGTTGGCAGCACTTTATGAAGACAGAACACTACTTAGTTTCCAAACCACTCACCAGATGGAAGCACCTGCTGAGATGGAAGTTATGATCTGATCCAATATATGACGCAGGGTCATACCCAGGATTTAGAAACTCATTAACTGGGGTGTCCAATATTGACAATTGTAAAGTTTTTTTGGCGTCCTATTTTTCAAGGAGACAGCAATGAACTGAGATAACAACCATAAACATGTATTTACTCATTAAAATCAGACATAATATCATTATCCAATGTCACGAGAATTATATTGAGGTGAGTGAGGAAACTTCAATCATATGCCATGAAATTCACATTTTAATAAATTACTTCCAACAATATTTGGGTGTCCTGAGGGGGGATTTTTTTTTGAGTGTCCCAAAAGACGCCCAGACGCCCTAGTGGCTAAGAATATGACAGACAGTCTACTAAGATATGCTTATGCAATTCTGTTTTTCTTAGGCCAAAAAGAGAATGGTCTTTTGGATTTCGATGTTTAACTTCCATACAGTAAATACTTCAATGCATAGTAAACATGGAATTATTTAATGTTGAGTGAATGAATGTATATTTTGCAGGTATTCCTCCTTTGTCTGAAGGACTAAAAGACATTTTTCAGAATTTGGCTTACTGTAAATCACTTATGTACAGCGGGAGCAATAAGATAGCGATAATAGTGCTCTGCCCATATGCGCTATTATAAAATCCCCGTCTTTATTAAATTCTTAATTGAACTTGCTGCTGCTGTTCCCCTTCACCGCTATACTTAGATCACGCTATCCAGGGCAGTAATGTAATTGCGCTATATAATGTTCACTGCCATATTAAAGTGATTTAGAGTATTTATTGGTGAAAGTATGCTTGTGCTTTATGTACTAATTTTATTTCCAAAATGTGTGGGTTGTCAGGTTTTGATATTGTGGTTTCTTTGTGTTTTTTCAGATATCCAAGAATTTTATGAAATCACACTTCTAGATGACAGCAAGTCCACTCAGCAAAAGACACTGGAAACTTTGCAGATAGCCTCAAAATGGGAGAGATCCCCACCGATAACGTCAAACAACCAGCCTTTAGCAGAGGTAGGTCCTAGCATCAGAATCACTACACATACATTCTCTATACACTGCAATGAGCTACCCTATATATGGATTGCTTTTAGAAATATTTAGTATTTTTTTGAAAAAAAAATAGATTAAAAAAGGAATAATAAAAAAAAAATTTAAAAAATTTTAAAAATATTTTAGAAATATTTAGTATTTTTTTGAAAGCAACTAGATTAAAAATGAATAAATAAAAAATAATAAATGAAAAAAATGAAGAAAAAAAATCCTTGAAAAACTAAAGTAAAAATGGAACCTTTTTCTAGAAATTTTTGATTGATAGCTGACGGGGTTTTCTATTGGAAGCGGTGTTCATGAATTGTATGGTGTCTGTGTGTGTAGTTTTCTTTATATTCACATTTGTTTTGGCTTTTGTTATTTGCTTATATATTGCATGGATTGTACTGAGTGAATTGTTATGATTTGCAATTTTTATTGTCATGGTCATATTACCCCAGTCTTTGAATGCTTCCTCACCTTATATGCCACCATCAATCTTATTGTCATCATCCTCATCATCCTCAGTCATCGTCATATCATTATCATTGTTGTCATTATCTTTATGATCATCATCATGATCATTATCATCATCACCATCATCTTCATCTTCATCATCCTCAGTCATCATCATATCATTATCATTGTTGTCATTATCTTCGTTATGATGATGATGCTGATGCCTGATGATGATGCTGATGATGATGATGATGATGATCATCATCATCATCATCATCAGCATCAGCATAGTTAGCATGTTATCTTAATCGTCTCAATTGCACATATAATTGTAATAATCACCATCATAAACTTTGTCTACCTTAAAGTCATCATCATCATTATCATCATCATCATCCTCAAACTCATCATCCTCAACTTCATCATCATCATCATCATCATCACCATTATTGTTGCTGTTGTTGTTATTATTGTTGTTGTTGTCATCATCACCATTCCAACATGTAACTCATCATTATCATTGTCATCATCCTTATTATCCTCTCTGGGTCCATAAAAGCGATAAAACTGCCTAGATCTTTGGTGATCCCTTCATTTAGCAGAGCCCCGGGATTCAGAGTAATTTATTCATGAGACCTTAAGTGTTCCATGCGCATAGTGATAACTCATTTATTATCAAAAAAGTCCTGATGTGCATTTAGTAATTGCAACTGATTTTTTTTATTCAATATTACACAGAAACCAACTTTCTTAAACCATTTCAGGGTTGAACTTTGACTGTTTACTGCCCTACAAGAATATGTTTACAGGGATACAACCATGGTCTTTCCCAGGATTTCAAAAATGCCTGCCCAAAACAGCAATTCCAAAATTTCTGCCCATCCAAATGTAGATACTAATCTACTTCAAATCCTTATACCAACTACATTTAGTAGCCTATTGTGTCATAAAGGGCAATTCACACTTGTCCTAGAAGATGGTTAGTTAGGAAAATATTGAGTTATCACTCCCAAAAAGTCAAAATTGAAAATTCTTTATATATAATGTTGCCGGTCCAAAAAAGCAGTTTTTTTTTAGGAAACTGCCTGTCCAAAAGGTAGGACAGGTCCTGGTTTAGTTCCTGCATACAGCCTAAATCAATTATTGTCCCAAAGGGCAAGCTTTATTTCTCTCCCTGTGTCAGATACAAATTCAGCATGCCCTCTTTTGGTAGAAAATGAAATTACCAAACAGTATTTTCTGTTCTTATGAAATAAACCTCAATGTCTGATGCATCATTTATCCCAAAGCATGCCACAAACATGCAACACATACTCGTGTTGAATGCTAATGAGGTGCTTGCCATCAAATTTCAGGTTATAAATTTGATTCCAGCATGAATCTTTGCATGCCATCTTTTGTTAGAAAATGAAATCTACCAAAGAGTATTTTTTGTTCTTATGAAATAAACCCCGATGTCAGATGCATCATTTATCCCATATGCATTCCTCACAGACATGTTACACATACTCGTTTTAAATTCTGATGAGATCTTTGCCATCGACTTTCAGGTTATGAATTGATTTCTGCTCGAAACTAAGACTGGAATCCTTGCATAAATTTCATTGATTTTTGTCCTCAGGCAGTTTATTCATTATTAATCTCCTTTATTTATGTGTCTGTAAACATGAAATTAAACCCTCCAATGCTGAGGCTACTTTCTTCCAAAGTACAAGGTTGCAGAAATCTTTGAAAACCATCCAAACCCTGTCATGTAGGTATTCATTGGATAGCTCTTATTGGGTACTATCAGATGAGTACCCATGTGCCAGGGGTTGAGTCATTTTCCAAGTTTTTTGCATCATTTTGTATTGGCCAAATTAGCCACCAGCAGCATAAGGTTTAAAGTAGACATTAAACGTGTAGAGTAAATAACTTATCATGCATGCTTCTGATTGTGTTTGCTCGGATTCTGCATGCATTTGTTGGTGGCTCCCCTGGTTGGCTGTGAGGGAACTAATGTGAGTTTTATGTGTTTTCTATGTGCCTGTATTATCGCCAGTCTCCTAAATGGTATGATTATTTCAGGTACTTTCACTAATGGAGGTAAGTCGGTTTCGCCACCATTCCCAGGGGGGTTATTCTCCTTGACCCCGCCTGGGATCTATTTCTCCTCTAAGTCTGCGTCTCCTTATTGTTGTATTTTTTAGGCTAGCACCATGCATACTGTAGCCATTCTGTGAATAGATCTATGTACTAATATCCGCACATGTATGTATATGTATATGTATATATATATATATATATATATATATATATATATATATATATATATATATATATATATATATATATATATATATATATATATATATATATTTATATATATATATATATTTATGTATATTTATGTATATATGTATATATATATATATATATATACATATATACATATACATATATACATATATACATATATATATATATATATATATATATATATATATATATATATATATATATATATATATATATATATATATATACACATACAAACATATGGCATCTGGCTGTGGTACTGGCAGTACATAGCTCTCTGTATTTGACTGCCAGTCACATGAAGGAAAATCATTCAAGGAGTCTAAGAAAAATATCAAATTACAAAGAATATGAACATGTTCACCTATCATGTACATTTTCATTAGTTCAAAGGATGAAGTAACTGGACAAGGTTGGTAGCTTCATGTCCTGAATGTGGTTCACTAGTATGCAGTTCGCTTTGTCATAGAGAGCCAATTTTCTCCTTACGTTTTGAAAATCATAAATAAGATATCAGCACAGGCTAAAGGGTTACACATAGAAGCCCAGAAAACAACACCATAAAATGTTACTTCAATCTCGGCTGAAGTTGCCCTTGTGGTGAGGAGGCCAATTGTTTCTCTGTATTCCTAACACATCGCGTGCGTAATTCAATGATTCAGACCTAGGGGCCCTAGACTATACTTAACCCGTGCAATGCTGAGGCTACTATTGCCCAAAGCACAAGGATGTAAAAATCTTTGAAGTCCATCAAAACCCTGTCATGTTGGTATTCATTGGATTGCTCTCGTTAAGTACTCTCATATGAGTACCATGTGCTAGGGGTTTCAGTCATTTTTTCAGGTTTTTGCATCATTTTGTAGTGGCCAAATTAGCCACCAGTTGCATAAGGGTTAATTACAACAAGTGAAAACACTCTGCAATGGTAGAGGGATGCGTTAACCCTTATGCTGCTGGTTGCTATTTTTACAATGCAAAATGAAGCAAAAAAGCTGAAAAATGACCGAAACCCTGACAAATGGGTACTCATCTGGAAGTGCTCAGTGAGAGCTTTCCAATGAATACCAACATGACAGGGTTAAGATGATTTTCAAAATTCTTCGAGTCCTTGTGCTTTGGACGAAGGTAGCCTCAGCATTGGATGAGTTAAATCTGACAAATTTGGAAATATTTTACTTACAAAAGCATTTTCTTGAAAACATTTGAAGGAGGAATGTTGATCGGAAGTCAATCAACAACTCTCCTTCAAATATTTTATGAAATTTTGCTTTGTTTACAAGTTATTTTCAAAAGTATGAAAGTAGCAGACGATACCTTCCAGAGAAACTCTTGAGTGTCTATGGGTTAATACAATAGTTCCTGTGCGGCCAAGTGAAAAGATGAGATGGAAAAAGTAATCACATTTACACTGAAGTACTAGACCCTGGGGTTGAAAGAAAAAAGTGTGTGTTTTTTTGAAGGATGACTTAGCTATGACCTTCATACCCTCAGAAGATGCCCTTGGCTAACTTTGTATGGATAACTTTCTGGCATATTCTTGATTGTAGCATTGTTTTTCTCAAAAATATCTAAGGGGAAAATATAACACATCATTCAAGTTTAAAAATCTCAATTCATTGCCAGGATGACTTTCGAACTAAAGCATTTTTTCAAAAAAAATTTAAGTTTAGAGTTTCGATCCATTCCTTTTTTTTTAGATTTTTCCGAGATTCCTTTGTTTCTATGTAATGTTTAATGATACATAGGGAATCCATATGTATTCCCAAAAAGTATGAAGGGAATTATTGGTTGCGCTACGTTTCTCATACAAAATGTTTTCTGAAAATGGTCAGGACGGAAAGATTTGACTTGAAATATAATGTTTTTTTGCCCCTACAAGCATAGATGATTGATATCTTTGTTAAGCAACGAATATCAGGTTCCACCATTATTTATCTGATAATGCTAAGTATAAAGTCTGCTTTCCCCATGTTTCTCAGAAAAAGGGGTCCCTGAAGATTTGATGCATCTTTTGCTAATGGAATGAAGGCGAGCTGGTCAACACTGGTATATGCATCAACCCTTAAAGCTATAATGCTGCTGGTTGTTAATTTGGCCATTACAAAATGATACAATGCACCTGAAAAATGACTGAAACCCTGGCACATGGGTACTAATATGAGAGTACTCAGCAAGAGTTGTCAAATGAATACCAACATGACAGGGTTTAGATGGTTTTTAACCCTTATGCTGCTGGTGGCTAATTTGGCCAATACAAAATGATACAAAAAACCCTGAAAAATGACTGAAGACCTGGCACATGGGTACTCATCTGAGAGTACTCAGCAAGAGTTGTCCAATTAATACCAACATGATATGGTTTTGATGGTTTTTAAAAATTTGTGTCTATTTACTTTGGATGAAAGTAGCCTTAGCATTGGAAGGGCTAATTCATGAACAGGCTTAGCGCAAAACTTAAAGAGTTAACTTCAATCTTCACATGCACATACACACACTCACTCACACACACACACACACACACACACACACACACACGCATCAAACGAGCCAACACCTATATGCCTGAACTGAAGCAGGTATTTAGGTCTTGGCCCAGCATATCTTTCTCAAGCATATTTGCCTTGTAGGAATATAAAACCAGCTTTCTATTCCCCACCCCCCCCCCCCCCCCCCCCCCAAAGCATGCCATTTTTCTGTAAAACATACATGCTCTATATTATCTTTCTTTTTCAATATTGTATAAATGATTTTAGATTTTTTTTTGAAATTATGTAGTTTGACATAACGCTTCTGCTGATTTAATGTTTATGGATGGGTATCTACCATTTGTAATCTGATGAACATTTTGTCAATAGTAAAGGGCTGTGCCTTAGCCAGGATCAAGAAATTGGCAAATGTAAAATTTTTGGGCCTCCACATATTCACGAGAGACCACAATATACCTAAAATTTCAACCATAAACATGTATATATACTTATTGAAAATAGGCATAAAATCTCTTAATCAATATCATGGGAATTTTATTGAGGTAAAAAAATCAATCATATGCTTTAAATTGACATTTTTATAGTTAACGAATTTATGCCCCATTCCAAAGTTATTTTAAAAATTATGGCAGGTCCAGAAGTCACTTGGCAAGTAGATCTCTAGGGATGAATGGTTTAACCCTTTCAATGCTGAGACTCCTTACGTCCAAGTCACAAGGACACAAAGATTTCTGGAAACCATCTAAACCATGTCATGTTGGTATTCATTGGAAAGCTCTCGCTGCGTACTTTCAGATGAGTACCCATTTGCCATGGTTTCAGTCATTTTCAGGGTTTTTGTATCATTTTGTATTGGGCAAATTAGCCACCAGCAGCATAAGGGTTAACCCTTATGCTGCTGGTGGCTAATTTGGCCAATACATAATGATGCAAAAAACCTGAAAAATGACCGAAACCCTGGCAAATGGGTACTCATCTGATAATATGCAATAAGAGCTTTCTAATGAGTACCAACATGACAGGGTTTCGATGGTTTTAAAAGATTTTTTCATTTTTCCACAATGGACGAAAGTGGCCTCAGCATTGGAAGGGTTAAGGGACTTTGGTCGTTAGCACAATAGCTTTCCAAAGCAACGGAAATCTTCAAAACTTTCTCACCCTGCAGTAGGTAGGGATAAGCTATCCTAGCATAGTGTACCTGTTGGGATCTGATAGTGGTGGCACTGGAGGGATCAGAAAGAGCTAGCACTTAGGTCTCTGGATGTATCGTGTAGAAATGATTTATTATTTTTGGAATGCCCTTGAACGCACCTTTTTTTTTTGAATGACAGTCGTAGCTAGGTGATATATAGAAATTTTGCATGATATTTTGATGGGTTTTAGACGTGCCAGCAGTATTTTGTTGTGACCGTCTAGCTAGGTGACTGTACCTTTGAATAATGATGATGCAAACTATAATTAGTAATTATTTAATCTAATGAAAATGTCCAACCTGTGTAAGGTCTTCTATGATTACAAATTAATTGATTCAATCAAAATCTCCAAACTTTATAAGGTTTTCAGAGTGGAGCATAAGAATGATCTATCCTTTTGACGCTAGTAGGTATTAGCTTCCAAAAATAAAATGTTTCTTACATTTTCAATAACTCTTTGAAGCTTCCTTGTCTTTTCCATTAATATACGATTTTTCTTCACTCTTATTGCTTAACTCCTTGTATAGGTCCTTCTGATTTCTCAAGAGTATAAATGAGTTCTACATATTAACCCTCTCATAACCAAGATACCCAATTCAGTGGTCTGATTAATGTAAGTACTTTTGTAACCCAGAGTGCTGCCTTGGTCTCAGATAAATGTAAATATTTTGAAATTGAAAATCGCAAAGAATAGAAAGAAAATATCATGAATAATTCATACTCATCTGGAAAAGTGTGATTTTTTTTTTTGTTGTTGAAATAATGGCTTTAATTTTCAGATATTTCTGTATTTGCAAGCTATTTTGCAGTTTAAGCATGGAAAGTTAGAATAAAAGGTCATAAAGAATAAGAAACTTCCTAGGATCAAGTATGAAAGAAAACTATATTGGCAATATTTATTGATACAAATTACTTGCATGTCAGTATTTATCAGACTATTACGGCTTTCCAAGCATATACATTGCAATAGATTAATTATAATAGACATTCCCTTGTTAACGATTTTTTATAAGTCATTTTCTTGTTAAAGTTTTTGTACTATAGACACTTCCCTGTTGAAGGTTATTTTAATAGACATTTCCCTGTAAATGTTTTATCACAATAGCGTTTCCCTGTAAATAATTCACCTATTAGCTGTTAAATCATTATAATACAATAATATAAGTAATATTAGGCCTAAAAAGTTGTTTGTTTCCTGTAACCCTACCCTAACACGTTTGTCCTACCCTAAAAAAAAATCTGCACTTCCAACTCCCAATCAACATAAAACATGCATACAATGCACATTTTTGAATCAAAAAATTAACAAAAACAAAGAACAAAAAAATTACTGACCTTCCTACCCTGTTTTTTTTTTGACCATTACAGGAAACAAACAATATTTTTCCTAGGTGATAAGGATAATATTAGGCCTAAAAAAAAAGTTGTTTGTTTCCTGTAACCCTACCCTAACAAGTTTTTATTCAAAAAAATCCCTACCCTAACGTTTTTATCACCCATTCCACTCCAAATCAACGTAAAACAGGCATAAAACACACATTTTTGACCAAAAAAATAATGCAAAAAATTTTTTTTCTTTACAGACCTACCTACCCTATTTTTTTTCAGACTGTTACAGGAAACAAACAATTTATTTTTTTAGGCCTTAGAGTAAGAGAGCGATATTTTTCTTGGCTATTTCCAGGAGAGTGTGTCCACCATACACTGCCATACAGTCAGTCAGTGAATGCTGTTTTGTATTTTTAGTTGCTAGGTTACCGGGAGGAGGTAGAGAATTTGGGCAGATGTGTGCTGGAGACGGATACCTCAGACACAGTAGGTTCTTCCTTAAAAGCTTTCGGTGTTGTCCTAGTAGTCTCTTTTTCATCCGGTTTAGAGATCGGCAGTTCAATAAATTATGTCTTCAGGCAGTAGGGGCGGATACAGAATTCACCACTAGATTGAGATCTGCATAAGTTGCCAACCAGCCAAGGATTTTCAATTTTCGTTATAATTTTTGATAAATGTTGAACTCACCACTAGATTGAGATCTGCATAAGTTGCCAAATGGTCAAGGAATTTCAATTTTCGTCACTTTTACTGCCATACTTCATCTGGTTCATAGTTTCGCAGTGCAATAAATCATGTCTTCAGGCAGGGCGGATACAGAATTCACCACTAGATTGAGATCTGCATAAGTTGCCAAATGGCCAAGGAATTTTAATTTTCGTCACTTTTACTGCCATATTTAATCTGGTTATAGATTCGCAGTGCAATAAATCATGTCTTCAAGCAGGGCGGATACACAATTTACCACTAGACTGAGATCTGAATTAGTTGCCAACCAGCCAAGGAATTTAAATTTTCGTTATAATTTTTGATAAAAGTTAAACTAAAACAAAGCAAGTAGAATTTGGAGTTTTGATCTTTCATCACTTTTCTGCCATATTGCGGCTAATATAAGTTGTGACTAGGCAGTTGTGAGTAGTGGAGGAATCCTGAGTACCCAGCAAAATCCACCGCCTAACCCCATCACTGGTAACTTTATTACATGCCCAAGCTGGGATTGGAACCTGGGCAGTGGTGAGAGACAGCCAGCAGTCAGTGGCAACGCCTTAGACTACACAGCCATCAGGGCAGGCCCTACCTCTAGACCGAAATCTAAATAAGTTGCTAACTGGCCGAGAAAAAATGGACCTATTCAGGTTTTCAACCTTTTTAGATCTTAATTAATACTTAATTAAAACCACAGTTTTGAAAGCCACAATAAAGTGTTGAACTCTGAGAGGTATTGAATTGAAATGTTTTTCTATTTGGAATCATGAAGATTTTTGTTTTCCATTTCTTTAAGCATTCAGTTTTCACTATAATGTATTAGTGGAAATCTAAATGTAAAAAACTTCAAGGTCAAAGTTGAAGGTCAAAGGGCATTGACACCTTGACCCTTGACCTTGACCCTCACAATCCCTGTATCCGTGGCTGTTCTTTGGCTGAGCCTACCTATTGGGAAATTTGGGAAATTTCATTATTCCTTAATATTGCTGAAGGTTTTTGCTGGTTCTTTTCTTACCCTTTCATCATATCACCCTTAAACCCCTAGAAAAAGGACTCTAAATATAGCTTTTCTTATCAGTCAGTATTCTATCTTTTTCGCAAAACACTAGCTAGAGGATTTGACTCTTGGATGTAGATATTTTAGCCAAATGACTCAATTAAACTCATAACTATGCAGCTTTCCTTTTGAAACTTTCGCAGTCTAGTCTTTCTTTAGAGTTAACTAGTTGTTCATCAGCCTGACTGCATTTATACTACTAATAGAATAAGAATGCTAAAATCAGAGTTATTTCTGAACTGGCATTTGCCTTCTATATATTTATATATCTATTCCTCTTACAAAATACCAGCTTGTTGATTTATCAGCATTAAGTTTTACTTATTAATTATAGTATAGAATTTGATGATGTATTTAATTGATCTCAAAAGATTTCAAGTTGAATATGCTTAATTGGAGCATAAGTTAGATCTACTTGATTATTTAAACCATTATCAATATGTAAAGAGAAAATATACCTTAGGAATTTAATGTGTGTGCTTTTTTTGATTTACCTCAAAGAACTCATACAATAACTTAGCATTTATAGTTGGGGGGGGGGGGGGGGTTAGTTGCAAATGCACCAACAACAGCCCCTCACAATGCCACACATTTATGATATTGACCAGGCCAATAGGGCAATGACAGGGGAGGGTACAGCAGAGACTTGAACCCAAGAATGCATATTTGGGAGGCAGACCTCTTTCCTCATTGAATTTAACAAAAAATTGGTGAACTAATTGTGATCTGCTATAAATACTCATGGCTATGAGTAACTTAATGATGGTATTTAATGGTCCCAAAATGTATGCAACATTTTTGACACGTAGTCCGATGTTCAGTTAAGCTGTTAGACTAATATTGAATGTTTACACTATAGCCATGTCTGGCTTGAAAGATCTTTCAACCCAATGAATTTGATGTTATCAGCGGCCACTAGGGGGCTGTATTACGAATTCTAACTGTCGGTATACCTAGTTATGACAGTAAACAGATACATTTCATGTATGATATTGACACACATATCTTCATGAGTTTAAACTGTATATGTATATTTTTTGTAATTCTGACAACATTGTTTATGGTCATTTTTTTTTCTTATGATATTATTGTATTTCCTCTATTTACCGCATTCATTAATGTCTTTACTGCCTGAAAATGTCAAAACTATTTTGCTGATATATGTTTGCTGATCTTTTACTGGAATATTTTTTGGAAATAATTTAACAGAGAAATGTTGATTTAATCCAAATCAACAATTCTCCTTCAAATATTTTGTGAATCTATGCTTCATTCTGAAGTTATTTTCAAAAGTATCGCGGGTCCAGACGACTCCGGGGAAGATCTCCAGTCAAGAAGGGGTTAAGTCAGCGGCCATTGTAGGAGTATGATGCGGTTATGTTGGCACATCTGCCTGAATACATGTTGATCTAATCCAAATCAACAATTCTCCTTCAAATATTTTGTGAATCTATGCTTCATTCTGAAGTTATTTTCAAAAGTATCGCGGGTCCAGACGATCTTCAGTCAAGAAGGGGTTAAGTCGGCCATTGTAAGAGTATGATGCAGTTTTGTTGGCACATCTGCCTGAATGCATGTTGATCTAATCCAAATCAACAATTCTCCTTCAAATATTTTGTGAATCTATGCTTCATTCCGAAGTTATTTTCAAACGTATCGCAGGTCCAGACGATCTTCAGTCAAGAAGGGGTTAAGCCGGCCATTGTATGATGGGGTTTTGTTGGCACATCTGCCTGAATGCATGTACCTCGCCGGCTGCTGCGGTCCGCCAGCGGGGAGGCCCTTTAGAACTGCTTTCCCTGCATGCAGTCCATTAAAGGTCTAGAGGAACATTTAACGGCAGATCCCTGAGGTACCCCGTTCATTATTACAACAGCCTGGCATCGTCCGACTTCCCCGACCGACCTGGCTCAAGCTCAGGCTCTGCACGGATACTCTCAAACCAGCCAACTCGTCGGTATGCAGACTCAGTTTAGGCTATAATTGAATTGCTCTAAGATCGGCACTGTTTAAGGCCAATTGACTGATTTTGCCAATTGGCATATTGCAAAAAGGGCGTTATCCAAGATAAAGGTCTGTACAGTTCTCACTGTTGAGACAGACAGACGGACTGTCTAGGCTGGTTTCTACATCTGTGCAATACAGTGATGCAACAGTAGTCATCATTATTGGTGGTATTGTTTTTGAGTGAGATCTGCTACATTTGTTATTGGTACAGTACATACAATCAAGACAGACTTGTGGACATCCAGACCTGTATGGTGATACAAAAGTAGCATCATCGGTATTGTATTTCGAGTGAAATCTGCTGCGTTTGTTATTGAAACAGTACATACAATTGGGGCAGACTTGTGGATATCCAGACCTGTATACTGATACAATACTAGCATCGTCGGTATTGAGTGAAAACTGCCAAGTTTGTTATTGGTACAGTACATACAATTGGGGCAGACTTGTGGACATCCAGAGCTGTATGATGATTCAATAGTAGCATCATCGGTATTGTATTTCGAGTGAAATCTGCTGCGTTTGTTATTGGTACATTACATACAATTGGAGCAGACTTGTGAACATCCAGGCATTTATGGTGATACAATAGTAGCATCATCGATATTGTATTTTGAGTGATTTTTCGCATTGGAATTTGGTTGATTTCTGGAATTTAGTTGATTTCTGGAATTTCATTGATTTCCGGAATTTCGTTGATTTGCGAAATAACGTTGATTTCTGGAATTTAGTTGATTTCTGGAATTTCGTTGATTTCTGGAATTTCTTTGATTTCGCTATATAATGTGTGGTCTCGAGGAGGACGAGAAAAGGTCAAGGCCGTATTACACAGGAGAGGTGGCCCGGAGGTCGTCCCCGCCCCTCGCCTCCTCCTTCCAGGGCTACCCCAGCCCCGAGTGTGCCGGAATCGTGCAGATGATGAAGGAAAAGCTCTTCTGTGAGGTAAGGAAATAATACACTCATCATCCACGCTTCTAGAACACTCTACTACTACTACTACTACTACTACTACTACTACTACTACTACTACTACTACTACTACTACTACTACTACTACTACTTCTTCTTCTGTGGGGTAAGAAAATAATACACTCATCATCCACTCTTTTAGAACACACTGCGTCTCAATCGTGCAGAATTTAGTTTCATGTGTCTGGGAATACACTTGTGGATTTGAGAATAGGAATGCATTTTCGAATGCAATTTTCTTGTACCACTGATTCGCATCTATTGCTACTACTACTACTACTACTCCTACTACTACTACGACAGTACTACTACAACAACAACAACAACAACAACAACAACAACAACTACTACTACTACTTCTACTATTACTATTACTACTACTACTATTACTACTACAACATCAACAACAACATCAACAACTACTACTACTACTACTACTACTACTACTACTACTACTACTACTACTACTACTACTACTACTACTACTACTATATACAGTATAGATGTCTTTCACTCCTTTAGCCACCTCCCTTTAGTAACTTTACCTCATGATTTTCAAATTATTATCAATGAAAATGACTACATTTTACTTTGGTTGGATCACAGTGTTTTATTTATGATGTAACTGTGAGTCATGACTTCTGTGACCTCTATAATGGCGTAGGTGAACCTATAACCACATGCTATCTCTCATAGTTGGTTCTTAATGTGATTCGACTGCTCCATTACTGTGTCCTGACCATATGCCTATCTCTATGATAGCCATATGCAAATTTTCACTTGTTAAGGAGTTAATTGAATGAACCTTTTTAATTCTTATTTGACTCAATGATTTGACAGCTAAGCGTACCTTATGGTACCGTGAAAATTTAGTACCATACCCTATTCCTGAGAAATGTGAGTGGTGGAATATGTAAACTTATAATCGCCAGATTATTGCCAGTAATTGGTGATGCCATAGGAATGTCTTCTGATCAATCTAATGATTTATTGGGGATTCTCAGCTAAATGTAGGGAGGGTTGCCATTTGAGATCATTGTGGATTTCTTTCATTCCATACCAGCATGTTTGTAAGGGCGGGACATGTGATATCCTGTTTTAGAACAAAACAAATCTAGCCCTGGAGTTCAAGAAAAAATATTCTGGCGCTGAAAGTTAAGAAAAAAACATATTGGCCCTGAAAATGTAGATTTTCTGGCTGTGAAAAAAATAATTCTGACCAGGTCAAAAAAGGATACCCCCCTCAGAATATCAAATGTTCCTAAAGGGGTTTCTTTTCAAAAGAGGGGAGTTTGTTTACAATGAATTCAAAGCATTTTGGTAAGTGAAATTCTAAGGTTTGTGTACAAAATTTGAGGTGATTTCCCTTCCACTTACCAAAAATACCCCATAGTATCCGATCCTTATTTTCTTTTTTGAAGATGGAGCGGAAATCAGCTATGCCCATATTTGACCTTTCTCTCTCCTTGTGTTAAGTATGTCTAGGATGGAGTCTTGCCGCGCCACTGGCTTATATCTAGGTGGCTTGGGGGAGACGGAAAACACATTACGCTCACCACCTTGCCGAAACAATCGAATGATAAGCGGTTTTACGGTGCCCACCCGAAGTGGCCCATGATTAAATAATCATGTTTTCACTTTGTGTGTTCCGGAATCAATAAAAAGAAGGCTCGCATGATGAAGACTGAGGTTTGGCCAAGAAAAAAATATTGTTTGTTTCCTGTAACAGTCTGGAAGAAAATAGGGAAGGTAGGTTGGTAAAAACGTGTTTTTTTTTCATTATTTTTTTGGTCAAAAATGTGTGTTTTATGCATGTTTTATGCTGATTGGGAGTTGGGAGGGCAAAAAAAAATTGGGTTAGGGTTTTTTTTGAATAAAAACTTGCTAGGGTAGGGTTACAGGAAACAAACTACTTTTTTTTTAGGCCTTAGTTTGGTTGCTGATCCGGACCAGTTGCCATAAGACCTTAAGGGATTTATCTGTATTCTTGGCAGGGGATACAGTGCTGTATTAGTATGTAGGGGCCCGATTGGTCGGTTCTCAAGGTGGTTGGAGGTCTAATTATCGAGTCCACGTGCGTTCGGGGTGATTCGGCGTAACTGGCCTAAGTGTGTTTTTTGGTGATTTTTTGTCAGATGTCAGATCGACTGGTATTGCAAATCTCCATTTTACGTGCATAGCTGGCTCCTGCTACATGATGAGAACAACCAAACAGAACAGAACAGAATCTGAGCAACTTCAGTGGTTTGGGGTACTCCAGTTTCTTCCACCACATACAACTGGCTTGTCATGGCCTATTCAAAAATGGCAGAAAAAGTGACAAAAGTCAAATTCCAAATTGTGCCTATTTTGACAGTTCGGTTATAATGCAAATATCCATTTTATGTGCATTACTCGCTTCTGCCACATGATTAGAAAAGCCAAACAGAACAGAACAGAAACCAAGCGACTTCAGTGGTTTTCCTATAGCCTTCTTGCTGTGCCTATTTCCGGGCATGCGAGAAAGTTACCAGTGGTTTTGGGTACTCCAGTTTCCTCCACTACATAAAACTGGATAGTCACAACTAAGCTACAACTTGGCAAAAAAGTGATGAAAAAAACGAAATTCCAAATTCCTAAGGGAAATAGTGCATACTACTCTAATCCTCATTTCTCGTGACTTAAAAACAAAAATGGCAGAAAAAGTGACAAAAAATGAAATTCTAAATTGTGTTTTTTGACAGTTTGGTTTTACCAATAGCATTAAATGTAGCTGTTGACATTTAAAATGAAACTCCAGTTTATTTCAAGCTTTTTTCCAAGGGAAATAGTAACTATAGTAACTACTAGATCTTACTGTTTTTCAGAGAGGGTTTTGTTCAATCAACTGGGTTTCATAGTTTTCATAGTTGCAGGGAAATATCCCATGAATAATAATAACCGAATTCAAAGACATGCGAGAAAGTTGCCAGTCACTTGGGGTTATGAGGTGGTTTTCGCCGGGTACTCCATTTTGATTCTGATCCAAAGGTCATAGTGTATGTCCATTGATAATCACTTTCTAATTGTTTGTAATCTCTCTTCTGCACAATCTCTCTTTAAAAGTATCATAAGCCCATACAGCACTTTTCACAGTGAACTGAAGGACTGAAAGGGTTAAAATTGTACTCAATTTAACCCATTCATGCCTGTAATTACTAAAAGAGGCATGACTCTTCAATGATGTCTCTCTGAAACAAAAATAATAATAAAAAAAACAAAAACAACAACAAGACAAAATATGATGAAATATTTGTGGAAAATATTTCAGGAGAAAGTAAATAATAACAACTTTTCTTCAAGTATGCCAGTTCATGCTTAATTCTCAAGTCAGGTTTAAATGTATTATTACATTTTCAAAAGAACTCCAAGCTTCAGGATCAGGAGCTGGTCTTAGCCAGGATTTAGAAACTGGGTGCCCAAAATTGCCAATTGTAAAGTTTGTGTGAGTCCTGTTTTTCAAGGGAGACCCCAATATACATAGAATACAACTACAATGCCTGTATTTACCTATTAAAATAAGGCACAGTATCCTTATACAATGTCATGAGAATTATATTGGAGTGAAAAAGATCAAGTATGTTTGAAAATGACATTTTAAGGAATTACCAACAAAAATATTTTGGTGTCATGAGGGGGTGATTTTTGAGGGTTCGGGTTTCGAAATGATGCACAGACACCGTGCTGGCTACATACTAAGACTATGCTGATCCATGTGAGGTGATGACTTCCTTTCTGCCCAGGTGCGTTTCTGCATTTTAGTTCCTGTATTGCCCAATAGATGGCGGTAGTTGTCGCTGTGTTTGCATGCGTTCTGTGTGTGGTCTCCTCCTGATGCTGCTGCGGCCACAGTGAGGCTGCCATCGTCTCCTCCCCGGTAGCCGCAGACTGGTGCCGCCGACGTGTTGTGGTGAAAGCCTATTGCTAAGAACAAGGTCTTTAGCCAGGATTTAGAGACTGGGTGCCTAAAATTGGCAATTGTAAAATTTTTGGGCGTCCAGTTTTTTAAGGGAGTCCACATTATATTAAGATTACAACCACAAACATGTATTTACTCATTGAAATTAGGCATTAAGTACTTACACAATGTCATGGGAATTATATTGAGGTGGAAAAACTTCAATTTCATGCTTGAAATTGACATTTTAAGAAATTACTCCTCAAAAGTTTTGGGTGTCCTGAGGGGTGATTTTTGAGGGTTTGGGAGTCCAAATGATGGCTAAGACTACGATGAGGTCTCTTCACTGATGCTGCGGCCACAGTGAGGCTGCCATCGTCTCCTCCCCGGTAGCCGCAGACTGGTGCTGCCGACGTGTTGCGGTAAAAGCCTATTGATATGAATATTTTAGCCTGAGGAAGGTAGGCTGGGATCAGAATTGGCTTAGTTGAATTTCCTCTCCTCCGTGGTTCTCCCTTAACCCATTCACACTTAGACTTCCTCCAGAAAGTATCGTCTGGTACTCTCATACTTTTGAAAATAACTTGAGAATAAAGCAAAAGTTTACAAAATATTTGAAGGAGATTTGGTGTTTGCTTTCTTACTAACATTTCTCCTTCAAATATTTTTCAAAAAGTACTTTTGTTGGAATTTTTTAATCAAAATTGTCAGGCCTGTTTTGGCCGCGGTGAGTATTAAAGGGTTAACACTTATGCTGCTGGTTGCTAATTTTTGTAACACAAAATGATGCAAAATATCTGAAAAATGACTGAAACCCTGGCACATGGGTACTCATCTAAGAGTACTCAGCGAGAGCTTTCCAATGAATAACAACATGACAGGGTTTAGATCATTTTCAAAAACCCTTGCATCCTTGTACTTAGGGCGGAAGTAGCCTCAGCATTGGAAGGGTTAACCCTTTCAATGTTGAGGCCAAGATCCAAGATCTTGAGCAATTGGGAATCCCTCTGCTGGATATATTTGACCACATACGAACCCTTCCAATGCTGAAGATAATTTCGTCAAAAGCACAAAAACACAAATATTTTTGAAAATCATCGAAACCTTGTCATGTTGGTATTCATTTGAAAGCTCTTGCTGAGTACTCTTAGATAGTGTCCACCCATTTAATTTGCCAGGGTTTCAGTCATCCATCAGCTCTTTTGCGTCATTTTGAATTAGCAAAATTAGAAAAACTAGCAATATAAGTGTTAAAGCATTGAAGCAGAGTAGTGAGCTGGGAGAATATGAGATTCCTCCGATACTGGAGTCAGTGCAATATTGTTTGCCCAGGGGAAATAGTTTCAGAAAGCTAAAAAGGCAGTTTGGATATTGGAAGACTTGAGGTGATCGCTCAATATTGTATAAGCGTAGAAGACTGATGACAGCTTGGTCTAGGCACTTTAAAGTGATTTGCATTAGGTTTGCTATTCATACATGAAAGAGCAAGGATTGTTAAAGATTGCCGAGACGTGTGATTGTGGCATCTAGAGTCTTAGCCAGGATGTAGAAACTGGGTGCCCAAAATTGGTTATTATAACATATTTTGGCGTCCTTTTTTTCAAGAGAGACCTCAAAATACTCAGATTGCAACCATTGCCATGTATTTACTTATTGAAATGAGACATATTGTTCTTAGACAATGTCATGGGAATTATATTTAGTTGAAAGAATTTGATTTTATAATTAAATTGGCAATTTAACCCTTATACTGCTGGCGGTTAATTTGGCCAATACAAAATGTTGCAATAGAAAAGCTGAAAATGACTGAAACCCTAGCATATGGATACTCATCTGAGAGTACTCAATGAGAGCTATCCAATGAATACCAAAATGACAAGGTTTAGATGGTTTGCAAAATTCTTTGCATCCTTGTTCTTTGGACGCAATTAGCCTTTGCATTAACCCTTATGCTGCTGCTGGTTAATTTGGCCAATACAAAATGATGCAAAAAAACCCTAAAAATGACTGAAACCCTAGCAAATGGGTACTCATATGAGAGTGCTCAGCGAGAGCTTTCCAATGAATACCAACATGACAGGATTCAGATGGTTTTCAATTTTTACGTTCTTGCGCATTAGACGAAAGTTGTCTCAGCATTGAAAGAGTTAAACGAGTTAATGAGACGTACATCAGCTGAGGATGTCAGGAGTTCAAAATGCAAAAAAAGGATGAAAATGGAGGAGAAGCAATGTTGTTTTTGTGTTCCATCAGAACTAGCCCTTTTCCCTCTGGTCTCGTAACTGATCTCTAGCTACTATTGTTCCAGCATCTCAGCGGCGGCCAAGGGCAGGACGTCTGTGCCTACTTTTGGCGGAGATTGATGAGGCGTCCATTATTACATTTATTGCCTATAGTATTCCATTGTCCGAGCAGACATTAGTCTACCCAGCTGCTAAATGGGTACCTAGCATCAATATTAAAGGCAGTGCTTAGAGCTTGTGCGCTATATGCTGCCAACTGCTCTGGAATATCCCCCGGGGGATTAAAATGGTTTCGGTATGTACAGGCCTGCTAGAGGAGGAAGGTCGTGTGGGCACTTCGGTGGATACAAGATTATAAACCGAATACCTTTACCTTTACCTTGAGTTATTCCGTCGTGAGAAGTATTTTCTGAACCTAGGATGCTCTTGGAAATACCATTGGAATCAAGCATAGCTTAAGCAGATATTTTTATATTCATTGCCTGTAGGACTGTATACAGCTTTAATTTGTAGTGCTAGGTATAGTAGGTTTTAGGGCTGTCACACTCAAACCGAATCCTCTATTCCCCCGGTGAGAAAAGTGTAAACTAAATTGTCCACTATGGCCACCTGGACTATTTTGTGCCTGGTAACAGAAGTAACATGACCGCAAAAATACACATGACAGCTGAATCCTCTATTCCCCTGGTGAGATAAGTATGAACTAAATTCGCCACACTACTGGACTATTTGGTGCCTGGTAACAGAAGAAACATGACCAAAAAAATACATAATACATATGACAACTTAGAAATCTAGGCTAAGTTCCTTATTGATCAGACCATGTGCACACTAGAAATCTGCATGTGTTATTAGAAGTGTAGGTGAGGGACCTCATGTATATGATGGAGATGAATGGGACTCCCTCTTGCCCTGGCCCTTTCAGAAAGATTGCATGCATAATACCAGATTACCTCTTGCCCGGATCTTTTACACAGATTGCTTAGATGGCACTAGATCTGCTCTAGCCCTGACTACTATAGGTTAGAATAGCTTCAGCGTGGTAGAAAATGTTTTGGCACGGTATTACAGTATTATGGACTCAAAGATTTTTGAAAGCCATCTAAACCCTGTAATGTTTGTATTCATTGGATAGCTTTCGCTGAGTACTCTCAGATGAGAACCCATGTGCCAGGGTTTCAGACATTTGTCAGGTTTTATGCATTATTCTGTATTGGCAAAATTAGCAACCAGCAGCGTAAGGGTTAACCCTGCTGGTGGCTAAAGCTGTCCAATGAATACCAACATGACAGACTTTAGATGATTTCCAAAAATCTTTGCGTCCTTATGCTATGGACAAAAGTAGCCTCAGCGTTGGAAAGGTTATTGGTATTCAATGGATAGCTCTCGCTGAGTACTCACAGTTGAGTACCAGTGTGCCAGGGTTTCAGTCATTTTTCATGTCTTTTGCATCATTTTGTATTGGCCAAATTAGCCTCCAGCAACATAAGGGTTAACCAAGTCCAATATGAATGTGCCATGTTGCAAATCCATGTGAAGTGATATGCAAATGTTTATGTAATGATACTATGTAACTGAGTGATGGCCGTTGTTGACAATGTATCATGTCAATCAAGAAACCTGATTGGTTGAAATTAATTGCCTGCAAATGTTTATGAATTGATACTATGTAACCGAGTGATGGATTTTATTGACAATGTATCATGTCGATCAAGAAAGCTGATTGGTTGAAATTAATTGCCTGCAAATGTTTACGAATTGATGCAATGTAACTGTGCGATGGCCATTATTGACAATATACCGTGTCAATTAAGACATCTTATTAGTTCAAACTAATTGCCTGCAAATGTTTACGAATTGATGCAATGTAACTGTGCGATGGCCATTATTGACAATATACCGTGTCAATTAAGACATCTTATTAGTTCAAACTAATTGCTAGTTGTTAGAAACACTACCCTCTGCCAATACCAATGAACTTTGGGATAGATTACATTTGAAGGCTCAAGGTCAATCTCCACTTGTTTAGGCCAAGATATGTGGGTAGGATCAGCCTTATTGAATCAAACATGAATACTGTATAACTGGTTAATTTGGCGTGTACTTAAGTTGGCGTTTTTTTTTCAAAAAAGTATTTTCCCTGTATTTATTTTGGCGTCTGAAGCAGTCAGAACAATGCCATCTTCATATAGACATATTTTTATGCGATCTTTAATTTGGCGTTGATGGGCATTCATCAAAAAACGCCAAATTAAAAACCACGCTAAATTAACCAGTTATACAGTACTCTAATCCTTCTACACCCTTATGCTGCTGGTGGCTACTTTGGCCACTACTAAAAGATGCAAAAAACCTGAAAAATGACTGAAACCCTGGCACATGGGAACTCATCTGAGAGTACTCAGCAAGGGCTGTCCAATGAATACAAACATGACAGGGTTTAGATTGTTTTCAAAAATCTTTGGCACATGGGTACTCATCTGAGAGTGCTCAGTGAGGGCTATCCAATGAATACCAACATGACAAGGTTTAGATGGTAATCTAAAGTTGTTGCCTTCTTTTGATTAAAGTCGCCTTAGCATTGAAAGGTCCGATAAGGGTTCCACTTTTACCCCTTCCATTGCTAAGGCTACTTTCATCCAAAAGCACTAGAATGCAAAGATTCTTGACAACTATCTAAACTCTGTCATGTTGGTATTCATTCGATAGCCTTCACTGAGAACTTTCAGATGTGTACCCATGTGCTAGGGTTTCAGTCATTTTTCAGGCTCTTTGCTTATTTTTTTAGTCAAATTAGCCACCAGCAGTATGAGGGTTAACCCTTATGCTGCTGGTGGCTAATTTGGCCAAAATAAAAAGATGCAAAAAACCTGAAAAATTACTGAAACCCTGGCAAATGGGTACTCATCTGAGAGTACTCGGCGAGACCTTTCAAATGAATACCAAGACGACAGGGTTTCAATGTTTTTTCAAGAATCTTGCATTCTTGTGTTTTGGACAAAAGTAGTCTCAGCATTGGAAGGGTTACTGTCAGCTGTTCGCATCATAGATTTATGAAGGAAATCACAGCACCTTCACCTGCCGCTGATTTAACCCTTCCAATGCTGAGGCTACTTTCGTTCAAATCACAAAAGCGCAAAAATCTCTGAAAACCATCTAAACCCTATCATGTTGGTATTCATTGGAAAGCTCTCGCCGAGTACTTTCAAATGAGTACCCATTTGCCAGGGTTTCAGTCATTTTTCAGGTTTTGCACATCATTTTGTATTGGCCAAATTAGCCACCTTCACCTGCCGCTGATTTAAGGGACTGTTTACATAAGATACTGATCTGACGACGAAACCCTTGTGCTGTAAGAAACTCTACCTGCCGCTGATGATGCTGCAGCTGCTGTAGCCATGACAACCAGCATCCCTGTTGTTGCCATGCACAGGATTAACCCTTTCATTCTTAGAGTTTACCTTGAAAAATCCTCCTGCATTTAAAAAAAATCATTTTTCGTAGAATTTGAGAAATTGTGAAATAGGTAATTGAATAATATGTGAAACTAATGAAATATGTTTTTCACCAATTGTAAAACTTTTCAAAAAAATCAACAGTCACCTCTACTTAGGTAGACACAAATTTATCGATGATTATAAACAATACACCGATTCTTCTAATGTTGAAAATGTTAAAAAAGGTCATGCAATTGACTGTGGAACCACAGCATAAATGAAGTTATTGATATTAGATAGCCAAAAGGATAAAAAAAAAACACCATTATTCAAAAACAAGATTATATTGTTCAGATTCAGCTTCTGCATCAAAAGCATTCAAGGTCAACCCCTGCCAACACAAATCTGACAATGTTTGAGCGGAGAGATAATATATAATATGATTCGCCTGTTATAAGCTGTAAGTGGTATGAAGCAGAGGCACAGAGGCTAAGTCAGTGTTAGTTGACCCTGGAATATGAATAATATGGGGAAAGTGTTGCCTTTACAATTGCACTTTTCCCATAGATATTTGAAACAATGGGAAGCAAGCAACAATGCCAGGTAACAATGGTTTCCCCATTGTTTCATACCAGAAAATCAATGGGTAGGAGGAGAGTGATTTGCTGAAAATAATTTCTTTTATATTTGTCTCTTATATTTGATTTAAGCTCACAGAATCATATCAATAACTTTTTACAATTTTTAGCCATTGAGATATATATTTCTTCTTTCATCATTCTTTGGATATGTATGAAAACATGTTTTTCTTCTTTGGTCATTGAAGATATGATAATCCTATGATGTGATACTGATTTTGATTCGCAAAAGAAGTAAGGCCATCCTGTTAGGTTGGTATAATTAGGAAGGAAGAGACATATCCATAAATTATAAGGAAGGGACATATCAATATAAGAAAAACAAGGGAAAAAAGTATGGAACAAAGAACTTCTTACCTGCATGGTTGTTTCAGAATAACCAATAACAACGTCCGCTGTCATGGCAACTATCGCTACACGTACAAACAATCTAACGAGGCAACTCAATGAAGTATTCAGAGATTCCAATCACAAAATTGCCTCCACCCAGAAGCCACTTAGGAATCTGTGCGCCTGTTATTGGCGTTGCCACAAAAATTGGTATTGACAGTTTAATTACAGCGCTCCTGCATGGCTGGGAGAAGTTTGTCATGCGTAGAGAATAGCCAAGTGACAAGCAGACTGGAGGAAGAAAAAAACATTATGCATTTTCCTCGGGCGGCTCCGTTCCGTCGGAGAGTTTGAGAGCCCTTGGATCTTGCATGGTGATTAGAGGGTGAATGATCGCTGGTCTTTGTGTGTGTGTGTGTGTATATATATATATATATATATATATATATATATATATATATATATATATATATATATATATATATATATATATATATATATATATATATATACACACATATATATATATATATATATATATATATATATATATATTAGTGTTGGGACGATCATCGATTATAATCGATAATCAATCGTTTACCTCTCTAATTCTGATTAATCGATTACGAAACTGGCAATCGATAATAATCGGAAAAGGTGACACCGAGTGGCAAAATATAGAACTAAATGACAGACAAGTTGTCAGCTTTCTTGCTATGAAATTAAGCTCCAAAAACACTTCAAAACGAAGTTAAGGTAGGTGCTAATAGCAAGTAATTGTCATACACTATCACTTATTATTAGGCTCTAGACCTCTAGTACCCAACTACTGCAAAAGAGCGATGAACTGATTATAATCGATAATCGATCGGTTGGCTGTAACTGATTATCGATCATGAAATTGCAACCGATTCCCAATATATATATATATATATATATATATATATATATATATATATATATATATATATATATATATATATATATATATATATATATATATATATATACACACCTATATATATATATATATATATATATATATATATATATATATATATATATATATATATATATATATATATATATATATATATATATATATATGTATATATATATATATATATACATATATATATATACATATATATACATACATATATATATATATATATATATATATATATATATATATATATATATATTTATATATATATATATATACATACATGTCCGTATATATATATATATATATATATATATATATATATATATATATATATATATATATATATATATATATATATATATATATATATATATATATATATATATACACACACACACATCCACACAGTCGTTCTCTGAGTTACAGGACATTCTGTGGTCCGTACCACAGGGATCAGTGTTAGGACCATTGTTGTTCCTGATATACCTCCTACCCCTTGGAAAACTTATCAGAAAGCATGGTTTAGAGCTTCACATATATGCAGACGACACACAGCTCTATCTGGCAATAAAACCCATCACTCAACAAGCTGTGGACATAGGAGTTGCTAGGCTGGAGGGCTGCCTCACTGACATATATACATGGATGTCACAGAACAAGCTAAAACTGAATGCAGACAAAACGGAAGTCCTTGTGCTAGGTACCCCTAAGCAGCGAGCCAAAATATCTGTGCCTAGCATCTCAGTAAATGGTGAGATTGTCAAGATTCTCAATATACCTATCGGCAATCTGGGCTCTGTTTTTGATCCGAGCATGAATATGGCAGCACATGTGTCAAAGGCAGTCAAATCTGCAAACTATTACCTGCGAAACATCGGAAGGATCAGAAAATACTTGACTGCAGAATCAAGTAAGAGTGCTGTCATATCCCTGGTAACCTCAAGATTTGACTACTGCAATGGACTTCTCTGTGGAATACCCGAAGAGCTAATACGTAAGCTCCAGAGAGTACAGAACAACGCTGCCAGGGTGATCACTCTAACGAAGAAGTATGACCACATCACTCCAGTACTGAAGGAGCTGCACTGGCTACCAGTCAGGAAGAGAATTGAATTCAAGATTCTGCTACTGGCGTACAAGTGTTTGCACGGAACTGCACCTTCTTACCTGAGGGAATTGCTGAAAGAGTATGTCCCACCCCGGACACTGAGATCAACATCCAAGAACTTACTCTGCGAGCCAAGAAACAACATGAAAACCTACGGTGACAGATCGTTTAGTGCCTGTGCCCCAAAACTATGGAATCAGCTCCCAGATAATATTCGGGCAGCTGGGAGTGTGGCAATCTTTAAACGACAACTGAAAACACATCTGTTCAAAGATGTATATATCAATTAACTATGTGGATATCAACATCTATCCTTTGACAATGGAATGTAATGCGCCTTTGAGCATGTTTATATGGAAAGGGCGCAATATCAAATGACAATATTATTATATTATTATTATTATATTATTATATATGGAGATATATATATATATATATTAATCTCACCTTCTGAGTAGCGGATAGATGGTCTCAGACAAGCTGTTTCATTTGAACTCTTCCAATTGCATATTTGTTTACGCAAACTTACCATGGTCTTTCATCAATAGAATTTATATTCAGAGAGCCCTCAGAATATTATGTAATTGTCATTAGGCAGTAATTGGAATTAAGCCATGTTGTCGGTGAGCCTTAATGGTTATGCATTATTCAACCATTGTACTGTGATTATCACGTAATAGTCTGTATCACTTACTATTCCCATTTAGATTTGTGATCAGCATTGACATCAGTTATGCTGTTATCCCCTGTATTTCCTGTAATGGTAATATGGATTTATGAACAAAGTCTCTTTAAGTTAACTTTGGGATCAATTATGATATAATGCCTTTTACTTCTTGTAATGGTAATATGGATATTTAAACAAAGTATGTAAGATTAACTTCAGGAGCATTTAATATGTAACCCCTTGTATTTCCTGTAAGAGTAATATGGATTAATGATCAAAATCTTTGTAAGATTATCAATGGGAGCAATTATAGTGTAAAGCCCTGTATTACTTGTTATTATGTTTCATAGATATATGTTTAAAAGCCTTGTATGGTTAACTACAGGACCAATTATAGTGCAATACCGTTGTAATATACATGTTCAAGGACCTTGTAAGACTAACTGGGGAAGCAGTTATAATGCTTAACACTTTATCAAAGATTAATGATCAATGTCCTGCTAAGACTTATAAGCCTGGTTCTCAGGCTGTGTTAGGTATAATGCCCCCACCACTATACATACTAAGTAGGTTTGATGTCTCTCTCAAACTATAGATGGAAGCACTGTTTTCATGAGTTGCGGTTGACAACACAGAGCTCAAGTGTGTCCCCCCTTGAGGATTTATTCAGAACTAATCCTGGAGTGAAATCAACTCAGGTTAGATCAGTGAAAGAGTCAGATATCACAGACTTGTAGCAAGTCTATGCTAAGACTTATGATGATTCTCTCTAAAGGTAAAGGTATTCTGTGTATAGTCTTGTATCCACCGAAGTGCTCACACGACCTTCCTCCCCTAGCAGGCCTGTACACACGAAAACCATTTGAATCCCCCAGGGATATTCCAGAGCAACTGGCAGCATATAGCGCACACGCTCTAAGCACTGCCTTATTTATACTAGGTACCCATTTTGCAGATGGGTAGACAGAAGCAATATGAAATATTGCCCAAGGACAGACCAAAGTGCCAAGGCCGGGAATTGAACCAGCGACCCTCTGATTACTAGTCCGACACCTAACCAACTGAGCTACTTTGTCCAGCGAATTGCTCATCGGGATTATCTTGTATGTGGTATTAAGGCAGGTCGCTTTGCTAATCCGGGATTACTTCTCTACGCTGCGTAGTTGGTATTTATGGCCGCACAATGATAGATGCTGCGAGGGATTGCAAATCCGTTTAAGCAAAGTGTTAGCCGTAGCGGCAGTGAATGTTATGAATGTTAAAGACATCTCGCTGCAATAGATGTAATTGTAGATGTGCTGTTAACTGGTGCTATTACAGGAGAGAAGTGCCATGACCTCTTGGCTCCAATCAATTGATGCCCGGTCAATCTGCCATTTAACCCTTATGCTGCTTGTGGCTAATTTGGCCAATATAAAATGATGCAAAAGGCTGAAAAATGACTGAAACCCTGGCTAATGGGTACTCTTCTGAGAGTACTCAGTGAGAGCTATCCAATGAATACCAACATGACAGGGTTTTGATGATTTTCAAAAATCTTTGTACTTTGGGCAAAAGTAGCCTCAGCATTGGAGGGGTTAATCATTCCTATGCCAGGGCTCCAGCTAGCCAAAGGCTACAGAAAATTGTGTTGGGCTATAATAATATTTGCCTATGTAAGTTTGTAGCTCGGATGGCTCCAAGAAAAGTGAAAATTGAAGATCATACTTAATATTCATAATAAAATCTGTTGAAGAACACCATTTGGCACATCAGTTGTCCTCTGGTACAATACCAATATGCAATAGAACAGTGAAAAGATAGCTTACACCTTCAAAAGTTGTTTTTAGGGAAGTACTTCAGTGGGACTGCAGCATTAAGGAAATCTAGGGCTATGAGATCTTGGTTGGGGCTATGGCAATTTGAAAACCTGAGCTACGGTGGTCTCTTCGAGTTTTAAACCGAAGCCTGACCCCTGCAATGCTGAGGATACTTTCGTCCAAAGCACATGGACGCAAAGACTTTTGAAAAACATTTAAACCCTGCCATGTTGGTATCCATTAGACAGCTCTCAATCAATACTCTCAGATGAGTACTCATCGGACATTTTTCAGGTTGTTTGAATAATTTTGTATTGACCAAATTAGCCACCAGCAGCATAAGGGTTAAATATTATTGAAAAATGATTTAGTCATTTCTTAAGGTTTTTGCGTCATTTTGTATTGGCCAAATTAGCCACCAGCAGCATAAGGGTTAAATATTATTGAAAAATGATTTAGTCATTTCTTAATGTTTTTGCATCATTTTTTATTGGCCAAATTAGTTACCAGCAACATAAAGGTAAAATATTTTTGAAAAATGATTTAGTCATTTTTAAGGTTTTTGCATCATTTTGTGTGTTCCCAAATTAGCCACCAGCTGCATAAGGGTTAAATATTTTTGAAAATATTAATAATTTTTTATGGTGTCCTGCATCATTTCGTGTTGGCCAAATAAGCCACCAGCAACATAAGGGTTAATTTCAAAAGTGTTTTTGCAGCTCATGGCCCAAGTTGTCTAGGGATGAAAGGGTTAGTGGTACTTTTAGAGAAGAAGGCATCATGACAAAATGGGGCTTGATTAATTCTTCTCCTTCGCTGAATAAAACATATGTTCTCCGGGTGCTAGAATGGCCGACTCCTGAACCTCTTAGCAATATAAGGGTTAATTTCAAAAGTGTTTTTTGGCCCAAGTTGTCTAAGGATGAAAGGGTTAGTGGTACTTTTAGAGAAGAAGGCATCATGACAAAATGAGCCTTGATTAATTCTTCTCCTTCGCTGAATAAAACATATGTTCTCTGGGTGCTAGAATGGCCGACTCCTGAACCTCTTAGCCTGGAATTACACACAACCCATAACTCTTATGGCGCCCGTCCACATCCATTTAGGAAATAGGTGACAGGTGTTTTATTCTCTCGCTGATGGTGCTGATGATGATGATGGTGGTGGTGGTGGTGATGATGATGATGGTGAAGATGATGATGGTGAAGATGATGATGATGATGATGAGGATGATGATGATGATTATGATGATGATGAAGAGGAGGAGGATGATAATGATGATGATGATGATGAGGATGATGATGAGGAGGAGGAGGAGGATGATAATGATGATGATGATGATGAGGATGATGATGAGGAGGAGGAGGAGGATGATAATGATGATGATGATGATGATGAAGAGGAGGAGGATGATAATGATGATGATGATGAGGAGGAGGAGGATGATGATAATGATGATGATGAGGAGGAGGAGGAGGATGATGATGATGATGCTGACGATGATGACTATGATGATGAAGGTGATGATTTATTAGTATCTGAGACATTCTTTGCTTGTCTGTATTTTCAAAATGAACACGAATCCATTATTACCAGTCAGAATTCATTGGAATTAAATATGAGAATTCTTTGCTCTGATGACTTGATATTCATATGGTGCTTCAAAACCAAACGAACAAGAATCCATTATTACCAGTCGGAATTCAGTGGAATTCAATATGAGAATTCTTTGCTCTGATGATGACTTGATATTCATATGGTGCTTCAAAACCAAACGAACAAGAATCCAATATCACCAGTCGGAATACAGTGGCATTCAATATGGGAATTCTTTGCTCTATTGACTAGGTATTCATATGGTGCTTCATAATGAATTACCAAAATGAACATGAATCCATTATCACCCATTGGAATCAGTGGAATGCAATATGATTTTCTAGTACTTTATTTGTATTTTAGGCCTTCTGGGCTGAGGTGAATTGATTATCTTATGGTGCTTTAACCCTTATGCTAATTTTGCCAATGCAAAATGATGCAAAAATCCTAAAAAATGGCTGAAACCCCGAGATTACTCAGTGATAGCTATTCAATGAATACTGACATGACAGGGTTTAAATGGTTTTGTAAACTCTGCTTGATATAAATTCACTATTTCTAATGTGAAATATCTCCAAGAGCGGCAACTGAAAAATATAAGTTGTCAAGAAAGTCATCATGTATTTATAAAGTGGGAGTAGTTATTGCTGAGATTGCAAAGTACAATTTATTTGCAAATTTTCACTTAAATCCAAAATTACCATGGATTTCAGCATTTCATATCCAGATGACACTTGTCAACAAGATCATAAGGCGTGAATGGCTTATAAAACAAGGATGACACTTAAATCCCAAATTATTATGGATTTTGGGAATGTTTAGATCCAGACGACACTTGTCAATAAGATCATCAGGCAAGAATGGGTTATATCGCAAAAAAATATGGGAGTTGTTTTTTTGCTGTGATTGCCATGGAGTACTTGTGTGCAATCATAACGACGCTGCCCCTCTTTGTCCCACCTATCCGTCAGCGCGAGACAAAGAGGTTTTTATTCCCTCGCAGATTGACGCAGCAATCTAATTTCCATAATGTCTTTGATGTAATGTTTCGTTTGGGGCCGCCTTTCTAGTCGTGCGATTCTGCCTCTTCCTGAAACGGCTCCAGTAAAGGGATGCCATTAGGTAGATGATTGCTATGGAACGACCCATTCACTGCCATATCTGTGTGGTCAGTGTGGATTTGTGTCTATTGTCACTTTTTCTGCCTTAAATTTTGGAATTTTGAATGTGGAATTTTCAGCATTGCAAGTATTTTCACTTTTTTGTCTTAAATTTCAGCATTGCAACTATTTTCACTTTTTCCTACTTAATTTTTAAATATTTGAATTTGTTAGTATATCTATTGTCACTTTTTCTGCCATTAATTTTGAAATTTATTTCCATTATGTCTTTGATGTAATCAGAGAGATTCTATTACGTGATGGTGGTCTCTGATGTAATGTTTCGTTTGGGGCCGCCTTTCTAGTCCTGCGATTCCGTCGCTTCCTGAAACGGTTTCAGTAACGGGAAGCCATTAGGTAGAAGATTGCTATGGAATGACCCATTCAATACCACATCTCTATGGATTTGCATCTATCGTCACTTTTTTGTCTTAAATTTTGGAATTTTGAATATGGAATTTTGCCTACCATCATATTTCTGCCTTTACTTGATTGCTGACAATGATCCTTGCTATTATTGTAGACAATGGATTGAAGTATTATGTACAGTCATCTCCTTAAGCTCTTTGTTGTAATCAATCCCAACAGTGGGAAAAAGCGTAGGTTGAAATATTTCTTCTTTTAAAGATTAATGAAGTCACTGTTTTGTTTTGGAATACAGTGAAGCCTGTGTACATTGAACATGCATGGAGAATTCAGAACTATTCAATGTATACAATGTTAATCTATATTTGATTAGGCAGGTTTCACAGTAGCCTTTTAACCACAGGTCTACCACGGGTCTACCACTAGACCCGTGGCAGAAACAGGTTCATACATGTTTCGATTTCCACAGTCTGACCATGGGTCAGTTAATGACCCGTGGCAGACCCGTGGTGGACCATTACCACCATTCTACCATGGGTCAGTGAAAGAGCCATGGCAGACCCGTGGTTGACCATTACCACCATTCTACCATGGGTTAGCTAAAGAGCCATGGCAGACCTGTGGTTGACCATTACCACCATTCTACCATGGGTCAGCTAAAGAGCCATGGCAGACCTGTGGTTGACCATTACCACCATTCTACCATGGGTCAGCGAATGAACCATGGCAGACCCGTGGTTGACCATTACCACGGGTCTGCCATGGGTCAGCGAAAGAGCCATGGCAGACCCGTGGTTGACCATTACCACGGGTCTACCATGGGTCAGTGAAAGAGCCATGGCAGACCCGTGGTTGACCATTACCACCATTCTACCATGGGTCAGTGAAAGACCCATGGCAGACCCGTGGTTGACCATTACCACCATTCTACCATGGGTCAGTGAAAGACCCATGGCAGACCCGTGGTTGACCATTACCACCATTCTACCATGGGTCAGCGAAAGAGCCATGGCAGACCCGTGGTTGACCATTACCACCATTCTACCATGGGTCAGCGAAAGAGCCGTGGTTGACCATTACCATCATTCTACCATGGGTCAGCGAAAGAGCCATGGCAGACCCGTGGTTGACCATTACCATCATTCTACCATGGGTCAGCGAAAGCCATGGCAGACCCGTGGTTGACCATTACCATCATTCTACCATGGGTCAGCGAAAGAGCCATGGCAGACCCGTGGTTGACCATTACCATCATTCTACCATGGGTCAGCGAAAGAGCCATGGCAGACCCGTGGTTGACCATTACCATCATTCTACCATGGGTCAGCGAAAGAGCCATGGCAGACCCGTGGTTGACCATTACCACCATTCTACAATGGGTCAGCGAAAGAGCCATGGCAGACCCGTGGTTGACCATTACCACCATTCTACCACGGTCTGACCATGGATCAGTGGTAGATCCGTGGCAGACCCGTGGTTGACCATTACCACCATTCTACCATGGGTCAGCAAAAGACCCATGGCAGACCCGTGGTTGACCATTACCACCATTCTACCATGGGTCAGTGAAAGAGCCATGGCAGACCCGTGGTTGACCATTACCACCATTCTACCATTGGTCAGCGAAAGAGCCATGGCAGACCCGTGGTTGACCATTACCACCATTCTACCATTGGTCAGCGAAAGAGCCATGGCAGACCCGTGGTTGACCATTACCATCATTCTACCATGGGTCAGCGAAAGAGCCATGGCAGACCCGTGGTTGACCATTACCACCATTCTACCATGGGTCAGCGAAAGAGCCATGGCAGACCTGTGGTTGACCATTACCACCATTCTACCATGGGTCAGCGAAAGAGCCATGGCAGACCCGTGGTTGACCATTACCACCATTCTACCATGGGTCAGCGAAAGAGCCATGGCAGACCCGTGGTTGACCATTACCACCATTCTACCATGGGTCAGCGAAAGAGCCATGGCAGACCCGTGGTTGACCATTACCACCATTCTACCATGGGTCAGCGAAAGAGCCATGGCAGACCCGTGGTTGACCATTACCATCATTCTACCATGGGTCAGCGAAAGAGCCATGGCAGACCCGTGGTTGACCATTACCACCATTCTACAATGGGTCAGCGAAAGAGCCATGGCAGACCCGTGGTTGACCATTACCACCATTCTACCATGGGTCAGCGAAAGAGCCATGGCAGACCCGTGGTTGACCATTACCACCATTCTACCATGGGTCAGCGAAAGAGCCATGGCAGACCCGTGGTTAACCATTACTACCATTCTACCATGGGTCAGCGAAAGAGCCATGGCAGACCCGTGGTTGACCATTACTACCATTCTACCATGGGTCAGCGAAAGAGCCATGGCAGACCCGTGGTTGACCATTACCACCATTCTACCATGGGTCAGCGAAAGAGCCATGGCAGACCCGTGGTTAACCATTACTACCATTCTACCATGGGTCAGCGAAAGAGCCATGGCAGACCCGTGGTTGACCATTACTACCATTCTACCATGGGTCAGCGAAAGAGCCATGGCAGACCCGTGGTTGACCATTACCACCATTCTATCATGGGTCATCGAAAGACCCATGGCAGACCCGTGGTTGACCATTACCACCATTCTATCATGGGTCATCAAAAGACCCATGGCAGACCCGTGATTGACCATTACCACCATTCTACCATGGGTCATCGAAAGACCCATGGCAGACCCGTGGTTACCCATTACCACCATTCTATCATGGGTCATGTCTACTACCACGATGTGTGGTTAGAAGCCTAGGTTGTGGCTAGAATGTGGTAATTAAATGGTAGACCCTAGGTTAAAGACCAATCACTAAACACGCTTGTACCACAGAAAAACCTAGTTGCTGCCACACGTGTGGCACAAAATGTTCCAATTGTTTTTGTAGTGAGTTGTGGGTAGGAAGGTGTTAAAGCGCCTGCTTCTGCTGCCGTGTAGGTTTCCCTAATCGGAAACCACTCCACTCTCCTATAAAAAATGCAGACCTGCATGCATAAACGCTGGCAGTATTTCCAGCTTAAGCGAAATCAGTATGCCTCAAAGTCTCCGCTTAGACAATTTAGCAAGTGACACAGTTTATTCTCTAGGAAGGAAAAAATAGGTAAATGTCTAATGAAACATGAACATGACATATACCTGTAGGTTGCGGTCAAACCTATTTAAAACCCTTATGCTGATAATGGCTAATTTGGCCAGTACAAAATGATGCCAAAAAACCTGAAAAATGACTTAAACCCAGGCAAATGGGTACTCATCGGAGAGTGTTCAGAGTAGTGCTCAGCGAGAGCTATCCAATGAATACCAACACAGCAGAGTTTAGATGGTTTTCAAAAATCGTTGCATCCTTGTTCTTTGGACAACGTAGCCTTAGTCCTGGAAGGGTTAAGCTAAATCAGTATGCCTCAAAGTCTCCTCTTAGACAATTAATTTAGCAAGTGATACAATTTATTCTCTAGGAAGAAAAAATAGGTAAATGTCTAATGAAACATGAACATGACATATTCCGGTGGCCAGTGAGATGTAGTCAAACCTATATATAAGACCACCTGTTGAATGAGATCACCTTTCTGGATCTAAAAAGGTTTGAACTATATTCATCCGTATTTGTGAGAAAGATCAGCCAAGTATATTTACCCTTACCAAGAGTACCTTACATTTCCTAGGAAATCCTGGGATTTTCCTAAGGTAATCCTAGGAATTCCTTGGTATTCCCAGCTACATATAGTAAGGTATAAATTCTATTCCTCAAAATTCTTTATTAACTCTTTTATGCCAAATGCATATTTGCTAGGGGGCAAACTATTCTAATATACTCTCTGGCTATTGTTCATACTGACTGTGATGTTTAGGTCATGAATGGATGACAACCCTTATAGTTTTCTATGCAATGGAACAAAATTTTATAGATCCTCAAAAAAAAAGTCTAATTGATATTTGACAGACTGATGCACATTTTTTCTGGGCACGAATAAGTTAACATCTTTTTGTAGGAATCAGATTTTCTTCTTGGCGTAAAGAAGCAAGTCATTCAATATGCATTGAAACATATTCAATATTTCCGTCCTCTTAGTGATATTTCATTCATTTATATTTGACAGACTGATGTCCTTATTTTTTCTGCACACAAATAGGTAAACATCTTTTTAGTAGGAAGCAGATTTTTTTCTTGGCAAGTCATTCGATATGCATTGAAACATATTCAATATTTCGCTCCTGCTCGTGATATTTCGTTGCCGCATCTCGAAAGGACGCTTAGCGGGCCAATTTTGTCGGGCAGGCTAATGAGGTTGACATGCTGAATTGCCGAAGGCATCAA
Source organism: Maea johnstoni (assembly GCA_963942565.1). Taxonomy (NCBI): domain Eukaryota; kingdom Metazoa; phylum Annelida; class Polychaeta; order Spionida; family Magelonidae; genus Maea; species Maea johnstoni. Next base: position 2,244,964 of record OZ012698.1, read on the forward strand.
TCACGCTCAATAATAGTCGTGGTCGGTCGGGCCGACGGAGAGTTGAGCGCCCAGTCAGGAGGAAGGAAAGATTGGGGTTTTACGTCGCTTTCAACAGCTTAGGTCATGTTGCGGTGAGATTTCCTGCTTCAAATTGAAATTTCATGAAATTCCTCTCAATAACAATTTGAGTGCCCTGATGGGTTATTTTCTAGGGTTTGGATCAGAACCCAGCTCACAACTTTCCTCAAGAATAGTTCCGAGGGGTCTTTCATTTGAAGAAAGACCATAGACAGTCCTCTACAATGCCACACATTTATATAGCGACCTGTCCAACCCGTTATTTTGGGGACCGAAATAGTTCCAAGGGGTCTTTCAGTTGCAGAAAGACCATAGACAGCCTTCAGCAGCACCGCACATTTATATAGCGACCATGCTAACCCGCTTTTGTGGGTACCCAGGGGAGACTTAGATCTGCTTGGGAGCCAGGCGTCGTAACCACTGGACCATGGCTGATCCCCCGCCCAGTTAGTCGTGGCGGGCTGGTTTTTGAGTTGCTGCAAGACATGAGAATTTGGAATTTCAATTTTTCGTCACTTTTTCTGCCATATTGCGGCTAATTCCTGACTAGCCAGTAAGTGGTGGACAATTTAGCAAGTGACACAATTTATTCTTTAGGTATTTGGAATTTTGTTAATTTTTTGTCAATTTTTGTAACGTAATCCGGTTAATTTGTGACTAGACACTTGTAAGTGGTTGAGGAAACCGGAGTACCCGGCAAAAACCACCGCCTAAATCACTGGCGACTCTATGCTTAAATCTAAAGTTATTTTCAAAATTCTCATAGGTCCAGACAGCACTTAACACATATCCAGACATTAATGGGACAGACACCTCCATCAGCCTATCTCCCGTCGTCCCGTATGTCCGACAGAGCCGCGGTAATGAATGAGTCAGGTGATGATCATGAGTCACAATCAGTCACTCTTATCTCATTACCTCGCACATTTCAATCCTCATATCCTAGCAGGTCCTCTCAATAGCTCTATAGCTTATTGTGCAGTGTCAATATAAAGCCATTCCACTGGCTATAGAAACATACTCCCAGACATACTCTACTTACAAGCTTAGTAAGTGCAGTCAAATCTAGGCATATTTCAGGCTCCAAACAAAGAGAGTACAGTCAAACCTGTATAAGAGACCACCTGTCTTAAGAGACTGGAAATATATCCTAGCAGATCCACTCAATAGGTTTATAACTTATTGTGCTGTGTCAATATAAAGCCATTCCACTGGCTATAGAAACATACTCCCAGACATACTGTACTTACAAGCTTAGTAAGTGCAGTCATATCTAGGCATATTTTCAGGCTACCAACAAAGAAGTACAGTCAAACCTGTATAAGAGACCACCTGTCTTTAGAGACAGGATGTATATCCTAGCAGGTCCTCTCAATAGGTCTATAGCTAATTGTGCTGTGTCAATATAAAGCCATTCCACTGGCTATAGAAATACACTCATAGACATATTCCAGACTCCAAGCTTAAAGGTAAAGTAAAAGAGACCACCTGCCTTAAGAGACTGGTCGCAGTATCTCTGAATAGGTTTATAACTCACTGTGCTGTCTCAGTTTAAAGCCACTCGAGTCTCCAAACATAGAAAGTGCAGTCAAACCTGTACAGAGACTGCCTCTTGAGAGAGACGTGTTAACCCTTATGCTGCTGGTGGTTAATATTCCCCTTATAAAATAATGCAAAAAAGCTGAAAAATTACTGAAACCCTGGCACATATATGGACCCAAAACAGTTAGCCCCTAAATCATAACTGATTTGTGCAATGTACATCTATATATCAATAATATATATATATTTTTGAACAAACACAATTTAAGATGATTCTATCTTTCATAGGTTAATTGATCTTCTTTATCCTTTGCGTGTGAGTCACAGAGAGGACAATTTTCATTCACCTCAACACGGTTCCAGATCATGTTGATTTTTAGCGTGGGCAAGATCTTGCATCAGAGAACACATGCCCACCATTAATTATTGATAACCAATCACTATGTAGGGCGCAGGAATCTTGTTTGATGGCTGAGTTATAGGATTTATCGTAGAGCCCCCAATTTGGCTCGCCGGCCGGCCTGCCCGTATTATACAGCTATGAACCAGGCAATCCGACTCACAGACTCACAGACACTAATAGGCGAACTTGATTTGTTACTTAACCCTTTAGCTGCTGGCGGCTAATTTGATCAATACAAAATAATGCGAAAAAATATGACTGAAACACTGGCAAATGGGTACTCATTTGATAGTACTCAATGAGAGGTTTCAAATGAGTACCTACATGACAGGATTTAGATGATTTTCAAAATCTTTTCAGTTCTTGTGCCTTAGAGGAAAGTTGTCTCAGCATAGAAACTGTTATTTGCGGGATGATATTGGAAAGCCGGGAGATCTTCGGTAAAACAGTCGCGCGATTTATTGAACCCGTTCATGCTCTAAACAATGTTGTGATTGGACAAATAGATACCAAATTTGGCTGATGGCTTACCGTGAATTCTCAGAAATTTAGACCTCCCTAGGAATTTGGACCACTATGATTGTTTTTGCAAAATAATTATTGGGACGTCATTCGATTTAATGCCGGTTGCCATTTCACACGATATGAACCATGTTGTTGACCTTGCTAAAATCATGGGCCACCCTCAACCCATTAAACTTGTAATTAATGAAAAAAAAGCACCCCAAATTACTGAGAATTTACGGTAGGTGCAAGGCACAGGGTAGGCATTCTAACTCGCCAAAGTGGCCACGCATGATTTGTTCTATATTTGCCGTGTAACGTGGGAAATCTTAGATAAAAGGGTCAGGCTGTTTGTCTTGACTGTAGCGCCACGGTCATCAGACAATCATCGACTGGACAGACAGATCAATTTCTGGTCTCTTGTCTGTCTGGACATAAACACTTTAAGATACTTTAAGATAAACTTAGCAAGTTGACACAATATAATGAATGGCAGTCTGACTCGCACGCCTCATTTGTACCATATTTGTCCAGTATTATTGGAAATCTTAGCTATTACGGTCAAGCTATTAATGTTGACTTAAGCACCGAGGTCATCATACAATCATTCACTGGACAGACAGATCAATTTCTGGTCTGTCTTCACATAAACACTTTAAGATGAATTTAGCAAGTTGACACAATATAATGAAGGGCAGTCTGACTTAAATTGCACGCTTCATTTGTACCATATTAGTTGAGTGATATTGGATATCTTAGCATAAAGGGCCAGGCCATTTGTCTTAGCTGGACTCTGGTATGTACTATGTACATAGACACTGGAAGATGAACTTAGCAAGTTGACACAATATAATGAAGGGCAGTGTAACTTGCATGCTTCATTTGTTCCATATTTGCCCAGTATATTGGAAATCTTAGCTTAAAGCGTCAAGCTATTAATGTTGACTTGAGCACAGAGGTCATTAAAGACAATTATTCACTGGACAGAGAAATCAATTTCGGGTCTGTCTCTACATAAACACTTTATGATGAACTACATGTACATATATAGCAAATTACAGATCTATTTCTGGTGTCTTCATATATAAACACTCTAAGATGAACTACATACATAGCAAATTACAGATCTATTTCTGGTCTGTCTTTTGGTGAATACTGGAAGATAAACTCTAGCAAGTTGACACAATATAATGAAGGGCAGTCTGACTGGCACGTCGCTTCATTTGTACCATATTTACTGAGTGATATTGGAAATCTCAGCCTAAAGTGTCTGGGTACTGGTGTTGACTTCAGAACCAAGGTCATCATGGAATATGATACTGGATGTCTCTACATAAACTATGGAAGATGAAATCTAGCAAGTTGACACAAAGTAATGAAGGATAACTGCATGGCATGCTTGATTTATCCCTTATTTGTTCAGTAATATTGGAAATCTTAGCTAAAAGAGCCAAGTTATTTATCCTTATGCTGTGGTAACTAATTTGGCCAATACAAAACGATGCAAAAAACTTGAAAAATGACTGAAACCCTGGCATGTAGGTACTCATCTGAGAGTACTCAGCAAGATCTATCCAATGAATACCAACATGGAAGGGTTTATATGGTTTTCACAAATCTTTGTGTCCTTGTACTTAGGACGAAAGTGGCCTCAATTTCTGTTCTGAAGATGAACTTAGGAAGATGAACAATGTGTATGGTGCTATAATGTCATTATGGTTGGACTGACTGACTGACATAATACAAACATACTTTATTCAACCATGTTTGCCGAGTATTATTGGAGTTCTTGGCTAAAAGACATCTAAAATGCACTGCGTTACCAGACAATCATTGATGGGACGGCCAGTAGAATAAGGTATGGTTTTGAAGATGCAATTTGGCTCCAAGAAGAAAAGAATATTGAGTACTTATGAAGGTATGTTACTATAGACTAGTTCCCTATAAAGCCTAGAAAAAATGTCTGTTTCCTGTAACGGTCCGAAAAAAAATAGGGTAGGTAGGTCGGTAAAAAAAATATTTTGATTATTTTTTTGGTCACAAATGTGTGTTTTATGCATGTTTTAAGTTGATTGGGAGTTGGGAGGGCTGAAAAAACTTTAGGGTAGGGATTTTTTTAATAATAACTTGTTAGGGTAGGGTTACAGGAAACAAACATTTTTTTTTTTTTAGGCCAAACATAGTCCCACTGTTTCTACGCCTTTCTGCCTGGCTTCACATATTACTGGAGTCACTCTAATGTATGCATTGGTTGAGTCCGGATGAGTCACAATACAGTAATGGGACATCCTCAGGTCAACCTATGTTCCAAGCCTGAACTCTAGCTAACCCTGACATACACCAAGGAATTTTGATTATTATCACTTTTTCTAACCATATTTCGACTAAGTCATAATTAACCCCTCGTACACCAAGGAATCTGGAATTTTGATTATTGTCACTTTTTCTGCCATATCGCGACTAAGTCATGACTAGGCAGTTGTA
>OZ012698.1:2254956-2312068 GCA_963942565.1 Maea johnstoni
ACGAGTACCTTTAAGGAATGAAACAGTTCGATATGGTACTTTTTGAAGCACTATCTGTATGTGTTCATTGCATTATCGTTAAGTCCCTGGTAGAATAAATAACATGTATGGTATACGTTTCAGCAATTCTGCAAGTATTATTGTTTACTGTGTATTTTGTTCTGCACATTGCCATTATAATATATTGCTCAAGATTAGTACATTGGTGGTTGATACGAAACTGTTTAGTATCTGTGTTAATTCATTGCAATATTGTGTAGTACCTAGTAGTATAACCAACATTTATTCTGTTCTGCAATTCTCTGTTGTAGAACTCTTAGTACCCAGGTGGTTGATATGAAACTGCATAGTATCTGTATTCATTGCATTATAGTGTAGTGTTGGCAAACTGTTCAGAAAGCTCAAGCGATAGATAGGGTACGGGGTAAGTAGATAATTCTCGTTGGCAGTCGGAGAACAGGGACATTTGGCATGTCACTGTGAATGCAGCCTTTGTGAGTGAGTCCATTGATAGGTTGCTTAGCTTCAGCCAATTGACCGAAAGGCTGGCAGCCAATGGCATACTAGGACCGTCATTGATATGACAAGTATCGATCAATCGAAATAATTTTTCCAATTGATTGAAAAAAATATTATGTCAATCATTATGTCAATTAATCGAAATACATTTTTTCAGGCTTTTACACCATTTCTTGCCATTTTTAGCCAACACTGATAAGAATTTTGAAGAGAAACTCAAGTATTCAATCAAAGTGTTGAGAAAACCTTCATTGTGTTTACATTGTGAGAATCTTACGATCCTGGCCACAAAAATAGTGTGGAACATGTGAAAATATTCTATCAGTGCAGTTCTTCAAAATCGAATCGTAATAATCGGAATCGAAAAAAATAAAATGTCAATGATCGAATCGAAAAAAAATGGATGTCAATGACAGTCCTATGGCATACTATTACTGCAATAGCAAACTGGGAATATAACATAGGGATTGTCATGATATCGCTTGGAAATGGTCAGGTTTTCAAGGAATTTTCACCTTTTCACCATCATTTTTAACCCTTATGCTGCTGGTGGCTAATTTGGCCAATACAAAATGATGCAAAAAACCTAAGAAATAACTTAAACCCTGGCACATGGGTTCTCATCTGAGAGTGCTGAGTGAGAGCTATCCGATGAATACCAAGATGATAGGGTTTAGATGGTTTTCAAAAATCTTTGTGTTCTTGCGCTTTTGATGAAAGTAGCCTCAGCATTGGAAGGGCTTAACTTCAGCCAACTGACTGAAAGGCTGGCAGCCAATTAGGCATTCTATTACTGCAATAGTAAGCTGAAAATATCTAGGGATTCCCAGGATATAACTTGGAAATGGTCAGATTTCTAAGGAATTTTCACCTTTTCACCATCATTATCAAGCTTGGTTTGCCAATGTCTGTTACTCCGATACAGAATAAATAACTTCTATGAATGGTTTAGACAGAAACTGGCTGTCAAAGGCTATACTATTACTGCAACAGTAAGCTGAGAATAGCTGGGGATATACAGGATGTCAATTGGAAATGGTCAGGTTTCCAAGGAATTTTCACCTTTTCACCATCATTGTCAAATATGGTATGCATATATATTGATTATTCTTAACCCATTAACGCTCGCAGCAACCAAAACCAGCCTGAAAATTTCCACGAAATCTTTCAGGCTTTGGCACAATTGGCAAATATTTGAAGAAGAAATGTTGATCAGAACATTACCACCAACTCTCGTTCAAATATTTTGTAAAATCACTCTCAATTCAAAAGTTATCGTCAAAAGTATCATCGATCCAGACGACAATTCCTAGATGAATGGGTTAATACCACACTCGTGAGTAGCTGACTCCACTATTACTACTCTATACATGCCGAGTCAGTAGAGCTGCCCACCACTGGCACAGGAGACCTGAGCCTACATGCATGCACACCCACACACGTACGCACACACAGACGCACACACTCTAGTCTCGCTGGACCATCAGGAAGCTCACCCACTCAGTTCTCTCGTACACGGATACTACGCACAGCCCGAGAATCGTATGCGAGAATCGTATTTGATTACCGCACCACACACTTACTGGTGTGAAAGATACAACAGATTCACACATTCTGCCGCTTGGCAACAAGAAACCACGGCAACCGTCTCCGCAGCATCAGTAGCAGCAGAAACAACGGATTAGTAGAACAGGTGTATTGAGATATTATGGATACAATTTCCGGCCGTGTTGTTGTCATCATGGTTGTGTGATCTATCTCTACGCGATCATCGTGAATTTCCATGAAAATCTGCGGCGTTCTTTGGAGCGTCCGGCGAGATTGAGTATTTCGCAGCTTCACAGTTTAGCACTAGCACTAAATGTGAGGGAGAGAGAGGCGTACACATTCATCTTGGGGAGATAATTATATTGAAAGGCGACCACATCGCTGGCTCATTGAAAATCACTGCTGCACTCTGTGTACGCAATCACTATTGCCTGGAAGGGTATGCGGAGTCGAGTTGCGTGCATTTCAACTCATATTGACAATGTTCATTTCAGCATAGCAAGGCCAACAACATCAAGACAATTCATTTTAACTCATATTGATGCCAGTGCAACGGCGTTCATTTCAGCATAGTAAAGCCAAAAAACATCAAGACATTTCATTTTAACTCATATTAATGCCAGTGAGACGATGTTCATTTCAGCACAATAGTAAATCTTACAATATCAAGACATTTCATTTTAACTCATATTAATGCCAGTGCGACAACACAATCACTATAATTGCCTGGGAGAGGATTCCGAAACAGCGTGCATTTTAACTCATTAATGCCAGTGTGATGACATTTATCACAGCATAGTAAAGCCAAAAACATCAAGACATTTCATTTTAACTCATATTAATGCCAGATTGACAACATTGATTTCGGCATAGTAAAGCAAAAAATATCAAGACATTTCATTTTAACTCATATTGATACCAGTGAGACGATGTTCATTTCAGCATAATAGTAAATCTTACAATATCAAGACATTTCTACGTGGTGATCAATATCATTGTTGATATAAGTGATTCAGGCACAGTAGCTGGACATCTAAGTGCTTATCTAAACCACATGCATCATTCTGAAGTGTTGTTCAAGTCACCTGCTCTGAAACCGATCTTAGAATCCACTGGGATTGTAACAAAGGTCACTTGTGGTCACTCCTCGGTGGAATCTGTGATTCATAACTGATTTATATTTGTGTGTACCGGAAATTCTCGGAAATCTCGGCCGCCCTAGGAAACTCGGCCACTATAATTAATCTACCAAATAATAACCGGGGAAATTCACCCACCCCCGATTCATCCAAGGACACATTTCACCAAAAGTAAATTTCATTGATATAAGAAAAAAACATTTAGATTTTCAAAGTTTGCGATTGATTTTAGATTATTAACAATCGTTTCTAGTGCCCATATCATAGTACATGTAGCTTTCGTTTCAATTTATGATATCGACGAATCTCGGCCACAGTGTCTGACAATTGATCGCTATTTTCAGTAAATTTCGGCCACCATCAGCCAACGAAAATCGTAACTAATAAAAATTGTCCGAGATTTGCGAGAATTTACGGTACTTGGAGTTCACAGTTGGGAGTGATTGAGTTATCCTTTCAACCTGCCTGCATCATTTTCCTATTGCTATCCTGGGGAACACAGACATCTGGATAGTCATTAACCCATTTACACTCACAGCGGCCAAAAGTGGCCTGACAATTTTGGAAATATTTCACTTACAGAAGCATTCTCTTGAGAACATTTGAAGGGGAAATATAGATCAGAAGACAAACTACAACTCTCCTTCAAATATTTTGTGAACTTTTGCTTTATTCACAAGTTATTTTCAAAAGTATGAGAGTAGCAGACGATACTTTTTAGAGAAAGTCTGAGTGCTAATGGGTTAAGGAAGCTAGAATAGCAAGGCATACGCTGGTGATTCAGAAGCTACATCATTTTTCTCTTACATTTGAGGTGTTTCTAACCTGCAAAATTCAGAAATCTGAAACGTCAGTAAAAGGGAATATATAGCAATTCATGCACAGGGGATTTAGTTGCCACATAATTTTCCTCCTGCAGTTGAGGTATTGCCAACCTGCACAACACAAATCTGAAACGTCATTGAAGAGGAATAGTAAGTCATACACCAGTGATTTACTTGCGACATCATTTTTTTCCTACAGTTGAGGTATTGGCAACTCGCAATTACAGAAATCTGGTACGTCATTGAAGAGGAATATATAACAAGTCATACACAGGGGATTTACTCGCTATATCGTTTTCCTCCTGTATTTGAGGCAGCATTTTGCGGTATTGATAATCTGGAATAATAGGCTAAAGCTAGAAATCTGAAACGCCACAACGAAAGAAATACCAAGTCATACACAAGGGATTTTGACAGAACAAGACAGAGGGAGGAGAGAGTGTTAGAAAGAAAAAGCGAGAGTGCGAGAGATAGATCGCTATTATTGGAGAGAAACAGAGAACAAGACGGAGTAAAGAGTGAGAAAAAAAGAGTGACAGTGGGATAGATAGGTAATTGTTATCAAGCACTTTGGAGAGAAAAAGAGGAATAAAAAAAGCACCTTGGAGAGAAAGAGCGAACAAGACAGAGTAGAGAGTGTGAGAAAGAAAGAGAGTTGGAGTGCGAGAGATAGATTGCTGTTACAAAGACCTTGGAGAGAAAGAGCGAACAAGACAGGAGTGAAGAGTATTAGAAAGAAAGAGTGAGAGTGCGAGAGACAGATTACTGCTATCACACACTTCGGAGAGAAAGATAGAAATAAAAAGCACCTTGGAGAGAAAGAGCGAACAAGACAGAGGAGTAAAGAGTGTGAGAAAGAAATAGAGTTGGAGTGCGAGAGTTACTGCCTACTGGCCACTGCTGCTGCTGCTAGTAGTGGAAGCCTGGTGCATGCGGCTTTGTATTGGCTGACGTACGGCTGACATTTCTCCGTGCAGACTCAGCGTGGATGGAGGTGTGATACACGTCCCTTCCGCATGTGGATCTTACGAAAAGCTGCCCGGTCTCACCTCATTGGATTAACGAATCTCTAACTCCTCTTGTTGACACCAGGTGGCGTTGTAGGTACTAGTACTACTCGGTGGTAGGATTATACTTGGATGTTTTCGTTGTGATGTGAGTTGCTCGTACCAGAGCTTGAGCAACGCTACTTCCTACTTCCAGCTGGCTAGTGTCTATTAAATTCTCCGTCTGACACCAGGTGGAGCTGACGATACTGGTATTTACATCACATGGGAGATTCCGATTCTCGTCCATTGATTAAGGACGACATCTAAGGCGCTCGACTGCACATAAGGTGTGGGTAAAATAGCTCTCACCTCCGGGATTGATTCTCATCGCGGTGGACACGCATAGCATCATCATCGCATCCTCGCACACCACTTGGAGCTAGATACGTACGTAGCCTGGGAAACATACAGCACACACAGAGGTCTGCTGTAGTGTCTAGGGATATTACACTGAACCGTAGAGCTCTCTGTGAGATATAATACCACCAACATCATCATCATGTGGCCATCATTCCTGTCAAGCCAAGCCACAGTGCGCACTGCTGCAAGCAAACAGGTAACCAGCATGTCTTTAGCAGTCTCTTTGTATATATGTATATATATATGTTTATATATATATATATATATATATATATATATATATATATATATATATATATATATATATATATATATATATATATTTATATATATGTGTATATATGTACATGTATGTATATATAAATATATATATATATATATATATATATATATATATATATATATATATATATATATATATATATATATATATTTATATATATATATGTATATATATAATATATATATATATATATATATATATATATATATATATATATATATATATATATATATATATATATATATATATATATATATATATATATATATTAATTATACACACAATGCACACGGACACATGTTTATTTATAGAGAGAGATAGCTATATTGCATTGTTGATACAAGGTAGCAGTAGGTGGTCTATAATGATATTAACCCTCATGCTGCTGGTGGCTATGATAATGATAATAATAAGGTAGGGGGTAGCAGTGTCATTGATATGGCCCATATCGATAACTATCCTAAACAATACAGTCTGCTTTAATTTTCAATGCTTCGTGATTTTCCCTTATTGCATAGACGTCATTTGTATACATTTTATGCATCATATCGAAATATAATCAAAATTTAAAACAAAATACAGCGTAACCTCTCATTGTGAACACCCTAGAGATGTGAACACCTTATGTGAACACAGTTTCCCGGTCCCATTTGTATCTTTTTCATCATGAAAAGACCTCTGAGATATGAACACCCCCCATTGTGAGCGCTTTTGCCCCGTCCCAAGGTTTTCACATCTCCGAGGTTTCACTGTATCAATATATGGAATCGAGAAAAAATTTATCTATATAGCGAATTGAGAAAAATTTCTGAACAATGAAATCCCTAGTAGGAAGCATAGCACATACATGTATGCAGTGCTAGTAGTCCAGTAATAGTCCATGGTGGCCATGTGAGCATGTCTCTGCATAGACGGCATTTACATGGACATATCATATTGAACCTATCAAAATTGACTGCAAAATACATGCACCAAGACATCAAATTGAGAAAAAAAGAAATTCTAAAAAATGACATCACTAGTAGGAATCATAGCATACACATGTATGTGTAAGCAGTGCTAGTAGTCCAGTAGTAGTAGTGGTGGCCATGTGAGCTTGTAGTCTCTGCCTGTCTTTCTCATAGCATAGATGGTGTTTACATGGACATATCATATTGAACCAATCAAAATCGACTGCAAAATACATGCACCAAGAAATTCTAAAAAATGACATCACTAGTAGGAATCATAGCATACACATGTATGTGTATGCAGTGCTGGTAGTCCTAGTAGTAGTAGCGGCCATGTGAGCCAGTGTCTGCCTATCTCAGTATTTGTTATGTACAGCAGCAGCAGCAGCAGCAGCGCAGCATGTGGAGTAGTAGTAGAGTGGGATGACTCCATGCATGTTGCAGCCATGCTGCCTGGCAGCTCGCTAGCCAAGGCAAGCAGTAAGCGTGCCGCCTCTCAGATTTCTGGAGCCACGCAGATCATTTGGATAAGCTGGATGAAAACATCACTCTACCTGTAAATATTGCAACAGCGGAGAAGTAGTACATTAACCCTTTCAATGCTGACGCTATTTCGTCCCAAGAATGCAGAAATTGTTGAAAACCATCTAAATCCTATCATGTTGGTATTCATTGGAAAGATCTTGCTGAGTACTCTCAGATAAGTACCCACATGCCAAGGTTTCAGTCATTTTTCAGTCATTTTCAGTCATTTTTGAAAACCATCTAAACCTATCATGTTGGTATTCATTAGAAAGCTCTCGCTGAGTACTCTCAGATGAGTACCCACATGCCAAGGTTTCAGTCATTTTGCAGGTTTTTTGCCTCATTTTGTATTGGCCAATTTAGTCACCACCAGCACAAGGGTTTGAGATAGGATCTTTGGCAGGAGGCTGAGTGAATATTTAAGTGAGACATTGTTTCAGATACCATAGTTTAAATGAGACATTGTTTCAGATACCATAGTTTAAATGAGACGTTGTTTCAGATACCATAGTTTGAATGGGACATTGTTTCAGATACCATAGTTTAAATGAGACATTGTTTCAGATACCATAGTTTGAATGAGACATTGTTTCAGATACCATAGTTTGAATGAGACATTGTTTCAGATACCATAGTTTGAATGAGACATTGTTTCAGATATATTGTTTCAGATACCATAGTTTAAATGAGACATTGTTTCAGATACCATAGTTTGAACGAATCATTGTTTCAGATAGTGTACTTAGGAATTTGTATTAAAGCGGAATAAAGGTTTAAAGTAAATCATACCGTGGATATCAAAATAATTGTTTAATTTGATAAAGTTTATCTAACTAAAGAGTAAATAGGTGTTTAGTGTACAAATGGTTTTAAAATGTTTGATAGAAACAGGTAAACCATAGATGACCCCTAGAGATTATTCAATACTCTCAGGAGCGTTTCATGTTTATGAAACCGTTTCTATATTTGTCATATTCTCCGTGATTTCAAAGAGAGAAGATCTAAGACTATTGATCGTTAAATCAATAGGATTAAAATATAAGAGCTAGCTGAGGAGCAGGGATGATGCTGCTGCTGCTGGTGGTGATATATTTGATATGGATTTTGTCGAGGCGAGTTTTAAGAAAGGATTAATATGACTCACTTCGACCCCCTACGACCTGTGCTGCTCTGTGTGTGTGAATCATTGCATTAATTGTGCAGTGATTTGATTGGTACGTATTAGGACACCCTAATTATGTGCTGAGTGCATAGGATAAGGCAACTACTAGGAGGAACCACCTGTCTAGAGGGTGAATTTAGCATTAGCATGAGGGTGGGGGGGGGGGGGGGGGGGGGGGGGGGTTCGGTCTCAAAAACATGCATAAATCACACATTTTTTGCCAAAAAAATGTTCCAAAAAAAAAGAAAAACTTTTACCGACGTACCTACCATATTTTTTTCGTGGACCGTTACAGGAAACAAACAAATTTTTTTCTAGGCCCTAGATGGTGAATTTAGCATTTCTGTGGGGGTTCGGTCTCGATGAGGAGGGAGGGGGGGGGGGCATCAATTTTGTGGTGATTTGACCAGTATATATTGGGACACCCTTATTGTGTGATCAGTGGAATAGGTCTCAAGCCAAATTGAAATGTCACCTGTGTAAAGAGACCACCTGACTAGAGAGTGAATTTAGCATTTCTGGGTTGGGGTTCGGTCTCTATGAGGAGAGGGGGGGGGGGGCATTAATCTTGCAGTGATTTGATTGGTGTATATTAGCACACTCTAATCATGTGATGAGTATCATCGATAAGGCATAAACAGAGACCACCTGTCTGGGGGGGGGGGGGGGGTTGGCTAAACCCGTGATCAGCCTGTATCTGTAACTGCTTCCTACAAGTTCCTTACTTTCTGTCTCTCCTTCTTGTCCATAATGTATAGGATTTCAAGGAAGACCTATTTGGACAGCCTGCGGTGGCTGCTCTGTCACCAAATCTCCCATCTCCTAATTCATTCACAATGTCTGCTAACTTGGACAACTTCCTGTCTGTCTGTTGGTCCTTCCTGTCCTTACGGTCAGGACAGGCGTTACGAGGCGGCGGCGGCCATGACACCTCGTCCATCAACGCCTCAACCAGATGAGACGTTCTACATCTCAGACAACTTCCTGTCTCAGTCTTTATGAGCTTCTGCTCCCCATAGTGGAGTGATAGGGCTAAGATGAATAAATAGGGTAGGTAGGTCTGTAAAAAAGATTTTTGGATTATTTTTTTTGTCAAAAACGTGTGTTTCATGCATGTTTCACGTTGATTTGGAGTTAGGAGGGCGGAATTTTTTTTAGGGTAAGGATGACTAAAAACTTGTTAGGGTAGGGTGACAGGAAACAAACAACTTTTTTTAGGCATTACATTATGCGCCATAGTGATGACCTGGTCATCCCAGGGATCTCGAATCTGGTTCCAGTAAGACGTCACTAGGAGACAAAGGCCAATGAGGGCTCTCGTATCGTTTACATTACAGAGAAAGCTGCGTACAACATGTGGTGAACGGAACTTATGGGCTATTCGCAACAGCCGGGTTGTTTAGGTTGACCGGCCGGTTTCATATCCACTTGTTTTTTATTCATCTAAGGTTGTGGTGAAATTTACCTATTCACACTGGCCAAAACTGGCCTGGCGATTTTGGGGCTATTTGTCATACAAAAGCATTTTTTGGAAAATATTTCAAGGGGAAATGTTGTTCATAAGTCAAACAACAACTCTCCATCAAATATTTCATGAACTTTCGCTTTATTTTTAAGTTATTTTCAAAAGTATGAGATTAGCAGACGATACTTTTTAAAGGAACTCAGTGTGAATAGGATAGAACAGAAACAGGTGGTCATCCAAAAACACTAACATAATGCTGGCTAAGTGAGCAGAACTGAATTTATTATCAGGACTATTATCAGGTGCTTCTAATATGTAAAAATGAAATACAGTGAAACCTCTAATTTTGAGCACTCCAGAGACTTGAACATGATTAGCCAGTCTCATTTTAATCTTTTACATTACGAAAAGACCTCTGTGATGTGAACACTCCCTTAGGTGAATGCCCTGATCCCAAGGTTTTAACATCTCCAAGGTTTCACCGTATTTGCATTGTGTACCATTGAGATGTGAACACCCCTAATATGAATGCTTTTGCCCTGGTCCCAAGGTGTTCACATTTCCGAGGTCTCACTGTATATGTATTGGGTACCTTTGAGATGTGAACACCCCCTAATGTGAACGCCTTTGCCATGGTCCCAAGGTGTTCACATCTCCGAGATTTCATGCTATATGCATTGGTTACCCTAATGTGAGTGTTTTTGCCATGGTCCCAAGGTGTTCACATCTCCGAGATTTCATGCTATATGCATTGGTTACCCTTAAATGTGAGTGTTTTTGCCTTGGTCCCAAGGTGTTCACATCTCTGAGGTTTCATGTTATATGCATTGGTTACCCTTAAATGTGAGTGTTTTTGCCTTGGTCCCAAGGTGTTTACATCTCTGAGGTTTCATGCTATATGCATTGGTTACCCTAATGTGAGTGTTTTTACCATGGTCCCAAGGTGTTCACATCTCCGAGGTTTCATGTTATATGCATTGGTTACCCTTAAATGTGAGTGTTTTGCCATGGTCCCAAGGTGTTCACATCTCTGAGGTTTCCCTTTTTATGCATTGTGTACCACTTTTTGTCAGGGGAAATAAGAAAGTATTTCATTCATTGCATAGAGTAATTGGCAAAGGCAGTGAAACCTTTTAAGAGGATGAATCTTGTATAAAGCTGCTTTAAGCCGTTGCTCCGGCGCAGTCAATCATTTTCCTAGCTTATCTCTAGGTCAAGCATTTGTTCACTTCTTCCATATCTAACCTGAAAAGTATATCTTGGAATTTGGAATTTTGTTTTTTGACACTTTTTCTGCCATATTGTGACTAGCCAGTTGTATCTGATTTAGTTCTTAATTTGCTCACCAGGTGGCCAGCTAGATTTTTCTAACTCTAATTTTTGTGTTCAATATGACCATAATGAAAACCTTTTTGGCCATCTGTGACCAGCCTAAGAAACTAACACGTCGACATCATATAAAAGATAGAGAAACCGATTATTTGGCTTGATCACTAAATGGTGGAGCGATATTCTTTCAATTCCATGGTTCAAGTGTTCCAATTCTACTATGATCAGTCAAAAATACCTAGGCAAAAAGTAAAAGATAGAGATAACCACCGTTTCAGTATACCTTAGACTAGGAGCTAAGGATAAGAACTGGTACTCGATATGATACCTAATACCCATTATTCAAATGAATGAGAAAAAGCATTTATTGCAAAAAATAAAGTCTTGTATCGCTTAAGATTTTAAATTCATACAAAATTCACTTAATTACCATCTTGATGCCTCTGCACGCAATTATTAACCCTTATACTGCTGATGGCTAATTTGGCCAATACAAAATAATGCAGAAAAGCTGAAAATGACTGAAACCTTGGCATATAGGTACTCATCTGAGAGTACTAAGAAGCTCCATCCAATGAATTCCAACATGACAGGGTTTAGATGGATTTCAAAAATCTTCGCGTCCTCAGCCTCAGCATTGGAAGGGTTAACAAAATCTCTGACGCTGACAGCTGAAGCTGCTAAATTTAACAATATTAGGTCCCTGGGAGCTAGGCAGTATTGTTAGAAATATTGTCAAGCTATCGTATTGTTGAGTAGGTATCGCTTTTTCACTTTCCTTATCGTGCTTGCGCTATCAGCTGAGTTGTGGGGAAACAAGTGCACTTGGAATGGGACACCAGATACACACCTCCCGCATGCAAGCCACTACAAAGGAAAACACAATAGCCAATTATGTTTTATTGATGAATCTGTCTTCACTGAAGGCTCTTAAGAAGAATCAACAATAGCAAACTCAGTCTAAGAAAATAGCAAAACAATCTAACAAAAGAAATTTGATCAAATGGCGAAAAATGCTTAACCCTTATGCTTGTGGTGGCTAATTTGGCTGAAACAAAATGATTGGAAAAACCTAAAGATTGACAAATCCCCTTGCATATGGGTACTCATCTGAAAGGACACGGCGAGAGCTTTCCAATGAATACTAACATGACAGGGTTTAGATGGTTTTCAATCATCTTTTTGTTCTTTTGATTTGGATGAAAGTTAAGCCTAAGCATTGGAAGGGTTAAGGAGAATCAACAATAGCAAACTTAATCTGAAGAACAGCAAAACAATCTGACAAAAGCAATTTGATCAAATGGGGATAAATGCTTAATAGAAAATGATACAAATTAATTCAATATTTATATAGGGGTTCAATGGGTTCTAATTGAATGGAAAATTGAAAGGTTCATTGCATTCTACTTGATTTTTCTGACTGACTGACAGAGCGTTAACCCTTATGCTGCTGGTGACTAATTTGGCCAATACAAAATGAGGCAAAAATCCTGGAAAATGACTGAAACCCTGGCATATGGGTACTCATTTGAAAGTATTCAGCAAGGGCTTTCAAATGAATACCAACATGACAGGGTTCAGATGGTTTTCAAAAGTATTTGCGTTCTTGAGCTTTGGACAAAAGTAGCCTCAGCATTGGAAGGGTTAAACCTAGCTCGTGATCAATGATTTTCTGTACCCTCCAATGAAAGAGCTATTGCCAATACAGTATCAACCCTATTTGTGAGACTAGCTTTAAAATGAGATAACCTATCCTGCACTCAAAATCATTTTTTTCCAGGGAGCCAAATAACATCTTCAAAAGCTACTTAAATGTGTTGTGTATAGAAACCAGAACATCTTTGGGCTCACTGGAGATATTTTTGGGAGCCGTAGGAGAATTTGACAGAGCTCTGCTGGGTTCAGCTAATTTCAAGCCACGCTGTTTAATAAAATGCTAATATAATGTCAAAAAAAAAATCTCCCAAGAAAAAGTATAATAGATTTCGCATATGACCACCTGTTATAGAAGACAAATTGCTTTTTGTGCATTTTTTCTTGTACAAGGTGATGAAGCAGTTAACCCTTGAATATTGCAGTAGAGTTGTTGATTATTCCTTATCAACATATCTAATTCAATTTTTATCTGAAGATTTATTTTCTTAGAGAGATACCACCAAAAAGTCAGGCGTTTTGGGATGTTACCGGCATGAATGGGTTAAATAAAATATTCCATCCTGCAATCAACACATCTTGTAAAATAATGATGAATATCACAAGGCCCGCTAGGGTCTTAGCCAGGATTTTTCAAAATGCCTGTCCAAAACAGAGATTTCAAATTTCTGCCCGTCCAGAATCAGGTAGTAATCTACTTCAAACCCTCCTACCAACTACATTGTATAGCCTTTTTGGTTAAAAAGGGCAATTTACACTTCAGCCATGTACTAGAAGAGGGTTTCTTAGGAAAACATTAAAGGGAAAATGCACCATCAGAATGATTTAGGTTCAAAATGAGCTTATACATGTCACCTTTCAAATAAGACCTCCCCGAACCTGTCCTCTTCTGCACTACTCTGAGTTATAGCTTACAGAAGTAACAGACCTGAGGCAGCCATATGGGGGCCTCCATGTATCCCATGATGCACTCTGTTTTTGGCATCTTCTAGTGTGCATTTGCCCTTTATAAGTCATTACCCACTAAAAGCCCAAATTGGAAATTCTTCATAGAAAGTTTTGCCTGTCCAAAAAGGAGGTTTATAGGAAACTACCTGTCCAAAAGCCAGGCTGGACGGTGCCCTGGCTTAGTCCCTGCAGCCTTCCCATTAACACTGGACGCCAAATACAAAAAAAAAAATAGAAAAGTAGATTAATGTAATGAGATATCAGCTGACATGCTATGGTGACTGGTGCATTTTATCAGCCAAAGTGAATTTGCTATTGGACCTCCCCTTGGGGAAATAAGAGCAGGTAGAGGTGATATTATTATATGATAGTATCCCAATAACCCTTATGCTGTTGTTGGCTAATTTGACCAATACAAAATGATGAGAAAAACCTGAAAAATGACCGAAACCCATTCACTTGGGTAGTCATCTGGTAGTACTTGGGGAGGGCTATCTAATGAATAGCAATACAACATGGTGTAGATATTTATGAAAAATTGAGCAGGTAAAGGTGATATGATATTAGTATCCCATTACCCTTATGCTGCTGGTGGCTAATTTGGCCTAAACAAAATGATCCAATAACCTGAATAAACACTGAAACCCTGGCACACGGGTACTCATCTGAAAGTACTCAGCAAGGGTTATCTGGCTAATTAGGGCAATACAAAATGATGCAAAATACCTAAGAAAATGACTGAAACCCTGGCACATGGGTACTCATCTCAGTGAGAGCGATCCAAGGAATACCAACATGACAGGGTTTAGATGGTTTCCAAAAATCTTTGAACCCTTGTTCTTTGGGCGAAAGTAGCTTCACCATATGGAAGGGTTAACATTGTTAAGAGGCAGGTAGGCTTATACATGTCAGTTCTCATTTCGTGCCTTCTTATATTGGAGTAGTTTCAAAACCATCTTGGCAGCCACCCCTCATAAAGACTAAGGATGTATGTAATGCTTGAAAAATGCACGAAAAATAGGTTGACTGGAAATAGTAATTGCTATTTAATGATATTGGATTTAATATGGGAGTATGCATTGTAAAAATGTTGCAGCATTAAGGAGAGACAGAAAAATACATGCAGAGAGAGAGAGAGAGAGAGAGAGAGAGAGAGAGAGAGAGAGAGAGAGAGAGAGAGAGAGAGAGAGAGAGAGAGAGAGAGAGAATATGAGAGAGAGAGATAGTCCAGTGTCTACCTCCTGGGCTTGTGACCTGCCCCAGAAAACGAGATAGAAAGGCCTCTGGAGCAAGAGGTGTGTTTGGATGCATTTTGAGTATTGATCAGAGCTGCGGTTGTTTAATATGGCTTGCATCAATCTCAATCTTGAAAGCCTGGCTCCCACGCCGCCTCAATTGCTGCCTCTTACCTCCTGCCCCCCAACTGACATCTCCGAGGTAATATTATATTATCGGGACATGTAGGGATGCACCGGCAGTAGACCACTGCAAATTGACTCCTGGCCAGCAAGGATTGTCCGGGCTCGACATTGGTGCTTGCCCTGTTGCCCCGTGCAAGTAGAATTTGTAAATCATAGCTGAAGGGCAAGTGAAAACTGTATCTTGCTTGCCCTACTGGGCAAGTTCCCGGTATATATTTTGGGTTTACTTTTGAGAATGTGTGCAAGATTTGTAGTCTGGCATCCAAGCTTCTCCTAGAAAATATGCTTTCACATATATGCCATCACCATGTTCTACTTGGTTTTAAATGAAACATTATAAAACATACAATTTTCCAAGGGCAGGTGAAAGTTTGAGTAGGGCAAGAGAAAGTTGAATCTCACTTGCCCTACTCCAACTTTCACCTGCCCTTGAAACATGGTGCTGGCATTACATGTGAAAGCATATTTTCTAGGACAAGCTTGGATGGCAGACTGCAAAACTTGCACACATTCTCATCTCACTTGCCCTACTGGGCAAATCGCCGCAAAAGTTAATGTCTTGCCCTGTTGTTTTCCTGCTCTGGACAGCAATGCATTGAAGAAGATAATTAGGAGATGCTGGGATATGCCTCAGACCCTAATTGAGGTTCCAGTTCAACTCCCCCTTATCAATCTTTCAGTTAGCTACAATATAGGGATGATAGATTATAGGCGGTTGAATTTGTTCCCCTGTGGCATTGGAGTAAAAAAAAAAAAATTTGGAAATATTAGCCTTCACAATGCTGGGGCTAACTTTCGTCCGAGTCACAAGGTTGCAAAAAATTTTGAAAACCATCTAAACCCTGTCATGTCAGTATTCATTGGACAGCTCTCACTGAGTGCTCTCAGATGAGTACCCATGTGCCAGGGTTTCAGTCATTTTCAGTTTTTTTTTGCCTCATTTTGTATTGGCCAAATTAGCCACCAGCAGCATAATTAAGGTTCCTGTTCAACTCCCCCTTATCAATCTTTCAGTTAGCCACAATTTAGGAATGATAGATTATTGGTGGATGAATTTGTTCCCATGTGGTATTAGAGTGAAAAAATAATTATTTAGACTGGGGTTGGATATCATTAAGACGTAGCAGTACTGGTTCCGGTATCATTGCAAAAAGTACCTTAATATACATTTCATTCCTTGAAGGTACTCTTAAGGGTGCTAACAACTGTGAAGTTATCATTTATTACGGACTATATTCAAGATCCTAAACATAGCTATTCACAACAAATAATACTGGTATTGATACCAGTACTGTACTGTTTCATTCTTAGAGGTTTCCATCCCTGATTTGGACATTTTAGGAGGAAAAACTCTTTTGCCCAATTATATTCTTATCCCTTTCACTGCTGGTTGCTAACTTGGTCAGCATGAAATGATGACAAAAAGCTGGGAAATGACTGAAATCCTGGCACATGGGTACTCATCTGATAGTACTCAATGAGAGCTTTCCTATGAATACCCACATGACTTGGTTTGGCTGATTTTCATAACTTTTTTCGTTCTTGCATATTCAATAAAAGTAACGCACTCAGCATCATTCAGGGCAGAGTTTAGAATTGTCAAAGAAAGGTGTAATTTTTTTGGAGAAAATCCTATGATAATGATGTTGATATCAAAGGCAGAGGAAGTACATAGTTCATCTGCCTTTATTAACCCATTCACACTCAGAGTTCCCCAGGAAAGTATCGTCTGCTATTTTCATACTTTTGAAAATAACTTAGAAATAAAGCAAATTCTCACAAAATATTTGAAGAAGAGTTGTTGGTAATATTCTGATAAACATTTCTCCTTCAAATATTTTTGATAAAAACGCTTTTGTGAGGAAAATATCAACAAAATAGCCAGGCCTTTATTGGCCGCTCTGAGTGCCAATGGGTTAATATCCTATCAACAAGTCTCATATTTCAAAATGTTAGAATGCTTTCGTTTCCCTTTGAAAACTGATTATTGTAGAATAGGAAATTAATCTGAGGTGCAAATTAACTGAATTTGTGATTTTGGATTTTTCCGAGATTTGTTATTCCAAAAAGCCAATATTAGAGGTTAATATTCTAATGACAGGATTAATACATCCGACTTTCATTATACCGAACTTACCCCACTCAGAAAAGTTCGGCAAAACAAACCACTCAGATTAACCCATTAATGCTCACAGCAGCCAAAACAGCCTGATAATTTTGATGAAACCTTTCAAACGAAAGCATAGTTGAGAAAATATTTGAAGGAGAAATATTACTCAGAACATTGCCTACAACTCTCCTTCAAATATTTTGCGTGATCTCTTCCAATTCAAAAGTTATTGTCAAAAGTATTATAGATCCAGACAACAATTTTAAGATGATCTCCTAAGCATTAATGGATTAATCTCCTATTGTACAGTATGTAGGTGTCTGGAAATAGATTGTGTTTGTGATATCAACAAGACGACAAGGCACAATGGTGCATTGTCATAGAAATTTGTCCAATCCATCAGAAATATAAGAAAGGACTCCATCATTAATTTGCGACCATGCGCCGACGCCGAAATCTCACTCGCAAACAGGATTATTAGTTAGGCACTATAATAAGGTTTTCCTGTTTGTTGACCCTCGGTTCTCAATTTCGTATGATGACCCTTGCCATCAAAAACACCACATCACGCTTATTTGTGTTGCTAGGCAACAAGCGCTGTTGCTAGGCAACTAAGATGAGGAAGAACAGCTTCGTCCCCTGAGCTAGTTTTGGGACGTGTATTTTATGATCTCGTGCCATTATGTTAATCCCCTGCTCTCAGTGAATATATGGGATTTATCATGTATTTTTATGGGTGGAGCGCCCCAACTTTTGGCTGAGGGATGTGTAAGGTTTCGTGCTCTAAAGGAAAAATGTCTAAGTTCAGGCATGTTTGTGTGTTAACCATTATGCTGCTGGTGCTGATTTGGCCAATACAAAATGATGCAAAAAACCTCAAAAATTATTGAAACCCTGGCGAATGGGTACTTATCTGAGAGTACCTAGGGAGAGTATTCCAATGAATGAAATGGTTAGTTTTTTTAAAGCAGAACATGCATATGAATATATATATATATATATATATATATATATATATATATATATATATATATATATATATATATATATATATATATATATATATATATATATATATATATATATTTATATATATATATATATATATATATATTTATATATATATATATATATATATATATATATATATATATATATATATATATATATATATATATATATATACATATATACATATATACAAATATGGTAAGGGTTACATAAATATAATACTTTAATTCATAGTGTTGATAGAGGAATGAGAACATATATCAATATTATCTAAGCGAAATCAAAATATTTGCTTAAGTGTTGAATATTTAATTCTAATCTATCAGTATCACAAATACTATTAAATTAGTATGAGATAATGCAATAAAGTCTGATATCTAATCTGCAATCTATGTAATTGAATAGAAGTTCAGATATGGCAAATATTATTCAAAAAATGAGTCATTTCTGCAATCCTGCCAGTGGTTATAATACGATCATGAGAATTTGGCATACTGAACTTAACCCATTCATGCCTGGAGCGCCCAAAATAGCTTCACTAATTAGGTCATATCTTTCAAACAAAACCAATTTTAAGAAAATATTTGAAGAAGGAATATAAATCTGAAATTAATTTACAACTCTCCTTCAATTTTTCTTTCAATTTATGTGTAATTCCTAAGTTATTTTCCAAAGTAGCCTAGGCCCAGACAACATTCGTCAAATAGGTCTTTAGGTATGAATGGGTTAAATAACCCGTTAAAATGTTGAGTAATTTGGAAGGAAGGTGTACAGTCATGTTAACCCATTAGTGCTTGCGGCAGCCAAAAGCAGCCTGACAATTTTGATGATATCTTGCAAACAAAAACATATTCAGCAAAATATTTGATTGAGAAATGTACATCAGAACATTACAGACAACTCTCCTTCAAATATTTTGTAAAATAATCCTCAGTTTTGGAATTCCTTATCTTTAGATATGAAAATGGCACCATCTCTCTCATCATTCAAGAAACTATACCTTGAAGAACAATTTTCAAATCTGTGGCCTGAAGAATTGAATGTATAATCCTTAAATCTGAGGGCCACAGCGAAAATCAAATCTTGTATTTGACTGTGTTACCCTCGTGAAATAAAGATTATTATTATTATTATTATTAGTTTTAAAGTTTTACTCAAAAGTATCATAGATCCAGACGACAATTTCTGGATGAACTCTTAAGCATTAATGGGCATGAATTAGTTAATCCAGTAGAGATGTGTAAAGTGATCTGGATAAAAAGTGCACTGTCATGTAAAGAAGATTTCCATGTAAAATCTTAAAACTGGGCATAAATGAGTAATTCCAGCAGAAATGCTTTGAGTAATTTATATTTAGGAAAGTATGTTGTCATGTAAAGAAGATTTCCATGTAAAGTCTGGTCATGAATGAGTTAACCCTTTAATGCTGCTGGTGGCTAAGTTGGCCAATATAAAATGATGCTCCCCCCCCCCCCCCCCCAACAAAAAAAGACTGAAACCCTGGCACACATGGGTACTCATCTGAGAGTTCTCACCAAGAGCTATCCAATGAATACCAACGTGCCTGGGTTTAGTGGATTTTCAAAAACTTGGACGAAATTAGCCTCAGAATTGGAAGGGTTAATAGAAGCAGAAATGTATAGAGTGCTTTGGAAGGAGAGTGTGCCTTGTTGAGATGATGAGGGCTGTCTCAAGGAGAACTGGATAGGCCTACCAGAAATCAATGTGCAGCAGACAGTGGCTGAAGACTCTAATACAGGTGGTCACTTATAGGTTTCCATGGCTGATTTCTGAAATTCAACATTTTATGATATCGGAATTTCGGCTTGCTTGAAACCCAGTCACATGGGTACTTATCTAGGAGTACTCAGCGAGAGCTATCCAATGAATACCAACATGACAGGGTTTAGTGGATTTTCTAAAATCTTTGTGTTCTTGTGCTTCGGAATGAAGCTGTCTGTAGTTCTCAAACTATTTTAACCCTTATGCTGCTGGTGGCTAATTTGTCCAATACAAAATGATGCAAAAAACCTTAGAATTGGCTGAAACCTTGGAACATGGGTACTCATCTGATAGTACCCAGCGAGAGCTATCCAATGAATACCAGCATGCCAAGGTTTAAATGTTTTTCAAAAACCTTTACGTCCTTGTGATTGGAAGAAAGTAGCCTCAGCATTGGAAGGGTTAAGGAGAGATGTAGACAACTCTCCTTCAAATATGTTCTTGACATTACTTTAGGTAGAGAGATATCACCAAAATAATCATAAAAGGCATAAGAGGGTTAACCCTTTTGCTGCTGGTGGCTAATTTGCCCAATACTAAAAAACTTGACTGAAAACCTGGCACAATTGGGTACTTATCTGAGAATACTCAGCAAGAGCTATCCAATGAATACCAACATGGCATGGTTTAGATAGTTATCAAATTCTTTGTGTCCTTGTGCTTTGGACAAAAGTAGCATTCGAAGGGTTAAACCTTGTAATGCTGAGTCTACTTTTTCGTCTTAGGCACTATATCGCACAAATATTTGACAATTATCTAAACTCAGTCATGTTGGTATTCATTGGAAAGCCCTTGCTGAGTACTCCCAGATGAGAACCCATATGCCAGGGTTTCTGTCAGTTTTCAGGTTTTTGGTATAATTTTGTATTGGCCAAATTAGCCACCATACCAGCCGTGGAAGGGTTTAGGTAATATCTTAACCCTTCCAATGCTGAGGCAACTTTCATTCAAAGCACAAGGATGCAAAGATTTTTGAAAAACATCTAAACCCTGTCATGTTGGTATTCATTGGATAGCTCTCACTGAGCACTCTCAGATGAGTACCCATTTGTTATGGTTTCCGTAATTTTCAGGATTTTTGCATCGTTTTGTATTGGTCAAAATAGCCACCAGCAGTATAAGGGTTAAGGTAATATCTTAGAGTAAAGGCTGAATGATGGGGGCTGCTTGCATGGAATAGAATATTGTAGCAGGTAGCTAGACCACACGGGGTGAAGCAGCGCTTGTAAGGAGTCAGGGCTCAACATTAAGAAAACACTTCATTAGCCCAACAGGGCTAGTTACCGTAACTTTTACTAACCCTGAAATATTTTTGCTAGCCCTGATTTGACAATTCTTTTCAAATATGGGGATCTTTGTTGATAACAGAGCCTCTTTTGATAACATGAAAAGAATACAGTGTATTGGGTTAAATTGAGTTATACCATAATCCAGATATGCAGAGCCAGAGGAGGGCTTCATACGATTTTAAGCGCTGATATTCTAATTCTATCTAGCCCTTCAGGGCTACTCACAGGTAGAATTTACTAGCCCTGACTTTCAATAACTAGCCCGGGGCTACAGGGCTAGCCTTAATGTCGAGCCCTGGGAGTAGAAAGGCCTCTGAAAGTCTGTGAGGAGAGCGCCCTGTGATGATAAAAAGAAATGGCAATTCAGGGGTGTGAGAAAGAGAACCTGCTGCTAGGAAATGCCAATGCTGATGAGCTGGTGATTAATTGCGATCTGTCGGGCGGACTGGTGCCGGTTCTTTCCGTATTCCCAGACCAATCTGGGGATTCCAGTGAACTCCTACAATGGGCCAATCGCACTACTGTGTCCACCCCAGCCTAAATTCTGGCTAGAGAACTTAAAATTTTTGAAGAAAAATGTTTTATTGAAACCCTATCAATATTGTTTTAGAAAATTATCATAGAGCTTGACAAGCACCTGTCAGATGGAACTTTCAGCATGAATCTGTGAAGGGAAAAGTCTGTGAAGGGAAAATTGGAATTTTGCAAAAAAAAACCTGAAAAATGACTGAAACCCTGGCATGGGTACTAATCTGAGAGTACTCAGCAAGAGCTTTTCTATGAGTACCAACATGACAGGGTTAAGATAGTTTTCAAAAATCTTTGTGTTCTTGTGCTTTGGGCGAATGTAGCCTCAGCATTGGAAGGGTTAAATAAAAAGCCTGTGAAGGGAAAATTGGAAAGGCTGCCTGATAATACTCTAATCATCAGCCGGATAATCCAATAATCTCAATATCTGAAGAGCAATTATCGGAATATCTACCGATGAAAAAGAGGGTATTACAGTTTGGACGTCTATCCATCAATCAATTAGGACTTTTGAAGGGTATCTGATCACTCGTATAACCAACAAGGTAATTGTGGATTTTTCTGATTAAGAAATTTGGGCATTCTTCTTTTCACAAATGAAGCTGATCAGTTCCTTCCGACATTTCACATCAGTGCATCTTCTAGGAGTATTCTCTCTGCGAATAATCTATAAATCTGCAGTGGACATGCTTTCCTTGCTTTGTGATTTGGCTATTGTGGTTGTGAGTTGTGATTAAGCAGGGATTCTTCTTGTAGCTTTTCTTTGTGTATTCTTTCTGGTAAATCTTCAAAGATACTGTCAGTGCTTTGTGGGTGAATCAAATAGAATCAGTTTTGATTCGGACATGAACAGGATTTCAGTAAAAGGGGTTGAGTTGAGATTTAATTTCTCCTTGATTGCCACTATCGACCCTTATGCTGCTGGTGGCTAATTTTGGCCAATACAATAAATATAATGCAAAAAACCTGAGAAATGATTGAAACCCAGCCACATGGGTACTGATCTAAAAGTATGTTGTGAGAGCTATCCAATGAATACCAACACAACAGGGCTTAGAACCTATTAAAGCGCTTTTGAACATTATAGGTGGAAAGGGCGCTATATCAAGTATCAATTATTATTGTGTTTTGGACACTAGTAGCCTCAGCATTGGAAGGGTAATAAGAACCCATATGCCAGGGTTTCAGTAATTTTCTTTTCAAATTTTTGTGTCATTTTTAAGGGCAAAAATAGCCCGCAGCAGCATGAGGGTTAATGGTTGAGACAATAGGCTATAGAAGAGTGCCATGTGGGAAAGGTGATAGTATATTTATAATATATACACAGGCTACTTGAGTTCTTCCTGAATAAAGAGGAAAGGATACGCTGGCAGCTGGGGCCACCTGGTGACAAATATAAGAACTAACTAGCTAGATAAGTTGTATTACATGAATTAATGGTTCAGGCGGAAGAAAAGTATACTGTCATGTAAATCTGGCCATGAATGAGTTAACTCTTATGCTGCTGTTGGCTAACTTGTCCAATACAAAGTGATGCAAAATCCCTGAAATTGACTGAAACCCTGGCAGATGGGTACTCATATGAGAGTACTGAGCAAGAGCTTTCTAATGATTATACCAACATGATACTGAGCTAACACGGTTTTCAAAAATGTGCCTTGGACGGAAGTAGCCTCACAATTTGAAGGGTTAAGGAAAACTGACGGCTTAAAGGATGAGATGCTGTAGCTCCTGCAGCTTTTCTTTATTGCTGATGTCTGCAATAAATGTCTGCCACCATTGCCTATAAACAATGGCCAGTAATTTCTCTGCATACAGTGTGCTTTGGACGAATGTAACCTCAGCATTGGAAGGGTTAAATGAATTTATAGTTGAGACTGATGGCAATAGGTGCAGTACACAAGCGAGCAGAGTGCTGGGAAGGTGTCAATATATACAGGCTGCTGCTGCTGCTGCTGCTGCTGCTGATCCTCCTGCACCAAGAAGAGGACAGGAGGTTGACACTAGGGGCCACCTGGTGACAAACACAAGAACTAATTAGCAACAATGACTTCTGTTTCTTTGATGCTCACTCTGGCACTGTCTTGACTGAGGTCAGTAGACATGCATCTGTTATTCAGGTATTGACATTAATGATATGCCAGACATTACCACCTGCTAATCCTACTCCCCCCCCCCCCCCCAACCCCCCCCCAAAAAAAAGAAAGAAAAAAGATAGAATGAAATAATGATAATAATAATAATAATAATAATAATAATATTAATAATAATAATAATAATAATAATAATAATAATGATAATAATAATAATAGTAAAAAATCGATTAATCAATCTCTCTCTCTCTTTCACTAGCTAAGGCCACAGTGGAATGATTCTTGTTACCCTACCCTATCTTGTACAAATGTGAAAACCATATATATTTTTTATCCACATCTCTTTCTTCAATATTCGATTTTTGTGAATGTGAGCATGAATTTGAATGAATGGTAAGGTCAGAAAAATATGATATTCAAACATTCAATCAAGGGTTGATGTTGAAAAATATGATTGACCTTTACACCTATCTGCCTTTTCAACTAGTAACACAACTGGTAACTATTTTGGCCAATACAAAATGATGCGAAAAACCTACAAAAATGACTGAAACCCTGGTACATGGGTACATGGGTACTCATCTGAGAGCACTCAGAGTGAGAGAGAGCTATCCAATGAATACTAACATGACAGGGTTTAGATGGTTTTCAAAAATCTTTGGGCGGTATGCACCAACCTCACTCTCACTTTACTCCCACTTTCACAAGATCTACTTTTCAAAATTGTACTGCGACAAGAGTTCCCTCATGGCCAAGGCGGGTAAAACCACAGTGTCCCTCTCTCTGGGTCTGAGAAGGAGCAGCTGCCATCTTTAGTTGACTCCCGATGAAGTACACTTTCAAAAGGTAAATCTTGTGAAAGTGGGAGTAAAGTGAGAGTGTCAGGTTGGTGCCCTTTACCGTCCTTCATGTACTTTGGACAAAAGTAGCTACTCAGCATTGGAAGAGTTAAGGACTCTTTTGTCCCAGAGTAGTCTATGCACAGCCGCCCTGCACACCTTTCCCTCTCAGAGTGAGTGTAAGCAAGGTCTCTGAAGGGGACCTGATGGATTTTTTGCTCATTAAAGTAAAAGTGTTTGAAGGTTATTTCAGCTAATCCTGGAGGGAAACAACACTAATTTGATTAGGGGCTTGAAAAAGCTCACACTTTAATCAGCAGTTTTTTTAGACTCATTTCTTAACATCATAGTATATCAGGTGCTGAGATGGATCAAGAAAAAATGTCAGGCTTTTAAGATATCATGAAAAATGAGGCAGCTTTTAACTTCAAATCATCAAGGTAGATTTCAGATTTTTAAAATTTTTTAAAATTGTTTGAATTAAGACTTTCTATAATATTGGTTCATAGAAGAAGAAACTTATAGTCCTATAAATCAAATTGCAATATATTTTTTGTCAGAGCTAGAGCTGTATAATAAGTATTGATAACTTCATTCCCTGAGAATGGTGCTGCCATCTATAATTTGAATAAGACATCAAACCTGCTTACCTTCTAGTGAAGTACCGTATTACCCCGCATACAACACGCACTTTCATACACTGCAGCACCTATGTCAAGGAGGGGGTGCGTGTTATCAACGGGTACATAAACCAGAATATTTTTATGGACGTGTGGGGCATGGTGGAAAATACTTTGGTGGGTTCCTATTGTCTATTTGCCTGTCACCATGACGAAGTTATGATGATTGCCATTCTGATACCCTGGATGTCCCAGATGATGTTTAAAAATAGACTTTTCCCTTACTGTTAATTGGTATCACTTGCACAGTGACTCTGAGCACCATAAACACTGTACGATTTAAGCCTCTTATTCTCTAAATTAACGCGGGTTACGGTACTGTGGTCAAGATTCCCACTCCCCAACTCCGCCTGCGTGTTATAAACAGGGCATTGTATTTTACATATGGGAAAGGGACTTGGGGAGGGGGTGCGTATTATCTATGGGGTGCGTGTTGTATGCGGGGTAATACGGTAGTGGCATTAGGCCTAAAAAAAGTTGTTTGTTTCCTGTAACCCTACCCTAACAAGTTTTTATTCAAAAAAATCCCTACCTTTAAGTTTTTTCCACCCTCTCAACTCCCAATCAACGTAAATCATGCATAAAACACACATTTTTGACCAAAAAAATTATGCAAAAAAAAATTATTTTACTTACCTACCTACCCTATTTTTTTCCGGACCGTTACAGGAAACAAACGATTTATTTTTTTAGGCCTTGTATCTAACTCCTCCCTAGATTCAGGCTAGCTAAGGCCCTGCCTGAATAGGCTTATTATGGAAAAAGGAAAAAAAAGAAATGTTTTTTATGTCATTTTCAACAGCTTAGGTCATTACGTGACCAGATATAAACCTGGAATCATGAAGAAATTCACTTTGGTTCACAAATAGTTCCAAGGGAAATTTCAGTTGCAGAAGGACCATAGATAGCCCTCCACAAAACCGCACATCTATGTAGCAACCAGGTCTACCTTTATATGGGGATCAAGCGGAGATAGAAACCTGGAACCATGAAGAAATTCACTTTGGTTCACAAGTAGTTCCAAGGGATCTTTCATTTGCAGAAGGACCATAGATACATTAGATAGCCCTCCACAAAACCGAACATTTATGTAGCAACCAGGTCTACCCGTATATGGGGAGTGAACGGAGACTCAAACCTGTGAACTCACGCTTGGGAGCCAAGCATCGTAACCACTTAGCCATATTTGGCAGATCCCTTTTATTACGGAGAATGGAATTGGGATTCTGAAGGAGATTGTGCGAAAGACGTAGGATGAGTTTTAGTGTAGCTTTAGGTAAAATAGTGGATTAAAGGATATTGCACTGGCCTCTTTTAGCTTTTCTTGATTGCCAGCGTATACCTCCATTGCTTAGTTCATTTAGGAGATTTGTCAGAACTAGAGAGATGAGCTAGAGAGTTGAAATTGATATTCCACAAAAGATTGGCTTAACCCTTATGCTGCTGGTGGCTAATATTGCGAATTCAAAATGATGCAAACACCTAAAAAATGACTGAAACCCTGGCACATGGGCACTCATATGAAACTTCTCAGTGAGAGCTATCTAATGAATACCAGCATGACAGGGTTTCGATGGTTTTCAAACATCTTTGCGTTCTTGCGCATTAACAAAAGTAGCCTTGGTTAGCATTGGAAGGGCTAAAAAAGCAGGATGATATTCAGCATAGCTCAAAGAAAACTGGTGCATTAAGATCTCCAGGAAATGTGTAGAGATCATGAGATATAAACGGTTAAACAAGCAGGATAAAATCCAGCATAGCTCAAGTAGATTGTTGGCTTAATGTATAAGGTGTTGGCCTCCTTTAGGTTGCATTTACTACCCCTGTCTACCACCCTTGCTTTACTTATTAAGAAAATCTCCAAGCAACGTAGTGAGATCACAAGATGAGAACTATTAAACTAGCAGGATGAAATTCTGTATAGCTCAAGAAAATTGGTGGCTTAAGGGATAAGGTCCTAGCCTCCTTGAGCTTGCATTTATTACCAGTGTCTACCATCTAACTTATTAGAAAAATCTCCAAGCAACGTGGTGAGATCATAAGATGAGAATGGATTAACAAGCAGTCCAGATAAAATTCAGCATTGTTTAACCCTTCCAATGCCGAGGCTAACTTTCATCCAATGCACAAGGACACAAAGAATTTTTGAAAATGTTCTAAACCCTGTCATTTTGGTATTCACTAGAGAGCTCTCGCTGGGTACTCTCGGATGAGTACCCATTTGATAGGGTTTCAGTGATTTTTTCAGCTTTTTTGCATCATTTTGTCTTGACCAAAATAGCCACCAGCAGCATTAAGGTTAAGGAACACTGGTGGCTTAAGGGATGAGATACTGGACTCCTGCAGCTTTTCTTTATTGCTTATGTCTGCCACCATTGCCTATAAACAATGGCCAGCACCAACACATTAGATTAACCCTTATGCTGCTGGTGGCTTCTTTGGCAAACACAAAATGATACAAAAACATGAAAAATGTTTGAAACCCTGGCAAATGGGTACTCATTTGAGAGTACTCAATGAGAGCTATCCAATGAATACCAAGATGAGAGGGTTTAGATGGTTTTCAAAAATCTTTGCGTCCTTGTGCTTTGGATGAATTTAGTCTCAACATTGGAAGGGTTAAAACCCTCCAGCACATGGTTAGTGCCTTATTTACCTCCAACCTTTTTACATTGGCCTTTCTTCACGAAGGCAATCTCCAGTCAAGAATTAGTGACCCATTCCTACCCCCAGAACCAATGCCCCGGCCTGACATTTAGGGATATTCTTTCCTTATAAGAAATTCTATTAGAAATATATGAAAAATGTGCATCAGTATATGGTAATAGTGTTTTTTTTTCAATGAGGAATGTTTGATAATGTGTGGATCTTGTGTAGCCTGACATTTAGGAATATTCTTTCCTTATAAGAAATTCTAGTAGAAATATATGAAAAACGTGCATTAGTATATGGTAATAGTGTTTTTTTTTCAATGAGGAATGTTTGATAATGCGTGGATCTTGTGTAGCCTGACATTTAGGAATATTCTTTCCTTATAAGAAATTCTAGTAGATATATATGAAAAATGTGCATTAGTGTATGAAGAATATTATATTATCTTTTCAATAAGGAATGTTTGATCATGTGTGGATCATGTGTTCTCTATAGATGTAAAAGCCTTGATTAGCCTTTATGCTGCTGGTGGCAAATTTCCCCACTACAAAATGATGCAAAGAAACTGAAAATTGACCGAAACCTTTAGAATGCAGCAGTGGTATTTTTAAAATGTGCAGTTTTGGGGAACATGATCATTTACCTTTTGAGTATCTTTAATTTCAACCATTTACAATAACATCATATGCATCCAGATCAATAGGTAGTTCATCTTGTTTCAAATAGATGGCAGCACTGGTTTGTTTCGTCCATATTATTAAAATCATAGAACTTACCTTATAATTTAACTTAATAGTTAGAGATCACCCACAACATGCAATAAATTCTTTACAAAAAAAAATTGTGGTGTCCTGAGGGGTGGCTTTTAAAGGGTTGGGTGTCTAAATGATGCCCAGACACCTGCTGACTAAAACTATGGTCCAGAGGCAGGAACCAGTGAATATGTAAGAAAACTAAGCACCAAGCCTCCGCTAGCTAGAAACTTAGATCATAACATCTTAGCTAGTTCAATGTGTTGATTATAGATGGCAGCACTAGTAGTAGTATTATAACACACTCCTCATAGCGAGAGAGGAAAGAGCGTTATAGCATATATTGATTCTTACTGCCATGGAAAGGGCTAGGAAGTTAGGCACGATTATTCACACCCAGTCAGAGGTGATAGGCCAGGGTATTGGATACGCCAGAGCAGAATAACAAATAACTATTTTTGTCAGCCGCAGGTTTCGAGAGAAGAGGAAAGCCACTCTGGTCATATTGTCAGGAAAGCAATTTCCCAGGTGGATGCACAAGTCCAAAAGGAGTGTTTGCACATAAAGAAGGGGTTTATTTCTCAAACAAAATAAAGATGAAAGGGTATCTTTTCAATCAAACTTGCCTAGTGTACTAACATGGACTTTTAATGATGAATTTCAGGTAATAAGATAGTGGAATGATGTTGATAGAAAAATGATATATAGGTAGAGAGAGAGAGAGAGAGAGAGAGAGAGAGAGAGAGAGAGAGAGAGAGAGAGAGAGAGAGAGAGAGAGAGGGACAGAGAGAGAGAGAGAGGGAGAGAGAGAGAGAGAGAGAGAGAGAGAGGTGGAAAGTACCACTAGCTGTGAGAGCTTTGCATTAGTTTACGTGGTGACCCAACAGCATGCTGTGTTATGTTTGCCTAAGCTCCTAATCTTTAGAGTGCCCCAGTGATGAAACAAAATTATGCAGCCAAACAACAGGATTTGGCGACAATGGGAGACTATCTAAAATAATGAATTGGAAACGTTGCTTGCTGGTTGAACAAGAATGCATATTAACTCTTTCACGACCAGAGTGCTAGGTGGATTTGAAAAGAATGTAAACATTTCTATTCATTAGTGAGGTTTGAAAACATTTTTGACAAACCATACACATTGTTATAAAATCTTGATACTCATATAAAATATTTTACACCATTAATTTGAGGGAGAGAGAGCGAGATAAAAGTAAAATATCTAAAAATGTTTATTGCATACTATATATCCTATGACATATGATAAACAAATAACCTCTTGGAAAAGAAAGTAAACAAAAAATAAAAGAAAAAAGAATTGTAAGGATGCTTTGGGCCGTTCTGATTATTGATGGGTTAAACCTGTATGCTGCTGGTGGCTAATTTGGCCAATACAATAAAAAATTATGCTAAACCTAAAAAATGACCGAAACCCTGGAACATGGCTACTCATCTGAGAGAGCTCAGCGAGAGCTATCCAATGAAATCCAACATGACAGGGATTAGATGATTTTAAAAAATCTTTGTATTCTTGTGCTTTGGACGAAAGTAGCCTCGGCATTGGAAGGGTTAATGGTTGAAAGAGGAACTCTAAGCTCGGACAGGTTAAGTAATGGCCGCTGACGCGAGGCCAATTATCGGCAGGAAGGAAGTGTATTGATTGGTTGATCTCTCCAGTCAGGCTCGAGACTCCACCGAGGTGCCGCGGAGAATAAAGTCCCTCTTCATCTTCTAGTAGAGACCTAAGCTAACTAGTGGAGGTATATAGACAATTTAGGGCTGAGGTTCATGGCTAGACAAAAGCCATTGCCCAATTTTTACACATTTTCACGGACCTTAATGCCAGGAATCTTAACTACACTTAAACCCTTCTAATGCTGAGGCTACTTTCGTCCAAGGCACAAGAACGCAAAGATTTTTTGAAAACCATCTAAACCCTATCATATAGGTATTCATTGGAAAGCTCTTGCTGAGTGCTCTCAGATGAGAAAAAAATGTGCCAATATTTCAGTCACTTAACAGGTATTTTGCATCATTTTGTATTAGCCAAATAAGCCACCAGCAGCATAAGGGTTAAATTTCCAGTCTGGATTACCTGATTCTGAGGGTGTTGCAGGTAAAATTAGGATATGATAGATGATAGAAAATGAAGCATCACTAACCCCAGACCACACTATGCTTAGAATTCACCACTTAGTTGAAAAGATATATTTAAAAAATGAAGAGATATTGCACATCTATTTTCTCAATTTGGCTTGGCAACCCCAGATTTGCTGGTGGGGCTACCTGATTTTGAATTCAATTTGCCCCACTGGTCACGAGATAATTTTGGCGGCTGATGAGCATTAGGGTTGGATACTTTATCTCTGCTGCCGTTTTACTTTCTGCACTCATAGTTATAGGTGAGTGTGGCACAAACTGGGCAGGGACTTTTGCTGTAGATGATGGTTTTGAGAGTATGTGTGGGTGGGACATAGAGTTATTGTTGGGTGTGTCATCTACAGGGTAGATTTGCTAAAGGATGATGGTTTTGAGAGTATGCGCTCTACTATCAGGATAGCCTGGTTCTCAGGCTGAGTTAGGTATAATGCCCCCACCACTATATATACTGGACATCAAACACAAGTAGGTTTGATGTCTCTCTCAAACTATAGATGGCAGCACAGTTTTCATGAGTTGCAGTTCGGAACTCACATACTACAGCTCATTGTGTGTCCCCCTTGAGAATTTATTCAGAACTAAACCTGGAGTGAAATCAACTCAGGTTAG
The DNA here is from genome assembly GCA_963942565.1 of Maea johnstoni. NCBI lineage: Eukaryota > Metazoa > Annelida > Polychaeta > Spionida > Magelonidae > Maea > Maea johnstoni. Next base: position 2,286,637 of record OZ012698.1, read on the forward strand.
ATCAGTGAAAGAGCCAGATAACGCAGACTTTAGCAAGTCTATTATCAGGACTCGTAGTTATGGGTGGGTGTGGCCGACAGCAGCTGCTGTTATCAGTGAGTTCTGACAGGAGGGTGCAATGCCGAAAACCAGCCAGCAGGCACGCGGGTAGGGTGCTACTGGGTGGGGCGGCACAGGGGTTCCTGGGTTCCCTGCTCCCGCCACCCTGCTGAGGTACTTGCTACTCCCAAGGGTACCAGGGCATGCAACACCCCTCAAGGTAGCCTTAGTACTTGGCTTTCATGTGTTGGGCCTCAGGGAAGATCCTTACCATTGGACTGAGTTACCCTCTTTTAATAAAGATTATTATTATTATTATTATTATTATTATTATTATTATTATTATTATTATTATTATTATTATTATTACTATTATTATTATTATACTATATTATGTATATGTTTTTCTTCCAGGAAGAGCTATAGGAGAAAGATTACTATTCCTCCTTATCAGATATTGACTTGCTCTTGTGAAACTTGCAATGATGTTGGGAAAATGAAATTATTTTTTTTGAAAATTTTTTTTTTGAAATTTGAAGGTGCTCCACCTTATTTCATAGACAACTCTAACCAGAGTTCTGTATTAGAATTTTAAGACTTTTTTGTGCAATACAAGTAGTTGAATATAGGAAGACTGGAATGCCATGTGTAGGGATGGTTAGTTATACCTTAACATGTTATAACTGGGTTTTCATTCGTACTACTAGACTAGGCCATGTGTCTAAACACAACCAAAATAGCATTGCACATGCCTAAATACACTTAACTATGGAAACACGAGGATCCTCTGTTATGATCAAGTCTGCCATCATCAAAATCTACCAGTTTGTTGGATTGGGAATCAAGTTATACCAAAACTGTTGTTTCACTTTAAAAGTGGATCTTTCTTTTCATCTAAACTGCCATTTTCAAGTCTGATACTTAGGGGAATCAAGTTATACCAAAACTGTTATTTCACTTTAAAAGTGGATCTTAGTTTTCATCTAAGAAAATTTGCCAAACTGCCATTTTTCAAGTCTGATACTTAGGGGAGTCAAGTTATACCAAAACTGTTATTTCACTTTAGAAGTGGATCTAAGTTATCATATAAGAAAATTTGCCAAACTGCTATTTTTCAAGTCTGATAAGGAGTCAACTGCCATCATTCACAGAATCTAGATAGAGGTTTGAAGGGTTGGATTAAAAGTTATGATTAATTTAGGTGACCTCGCAAAGTCACTGTGGGATCTCATAGAAAATCATGGCATTTTCCTAGTAGTTTCCCAGAAAAGGGCGCCATAAAGCAGCTATAGCTCATCGCTCTGGTATCTTGAAAATCAACAAAAAAAACTAACTTGATGTTATTCAAGGTGAGCTCCACTCGGGGCAGTGATCCAAGTTTAACCCTTATGCTGCTGGAGGCTAATTTGGCCAATACAAAATAATGCAAAAAAACTGAAAAGTGATTGAAATCTTGGCACATGGGTACACATCTGAGAGTACTCAGTGAGAGTTATCTATGAATACCAACATGACAGGGTTTAAATAGTTTTCAAGAATATTCGCGTCCTTGTGCTTTGGACGAAAGTAGCCTCAGCATTGGAAGGGTAAATACTATTAGTATAGATTCAGGGAGGAGTTTCTCTTAACCCTTCAAATGCTGAGGCTACTTTTATCCAAAGCACAAGGACGTAAAGGTTTTTGAAAACCATCCAAACCCTGTCATCTTGGTATTCATTTGAAAGCTCTCACTGAGTACTCTCAGATGAGTACCCATTTGCCAGGGTTTCAGTCATTTTCAGGTTTTTTGCATAATTTTGTATTGGCCAAATTATAGCCACCACCAGCATAAGGGTTAATACTATTAGTATAGATTCAGGGAGAGGGACTTAGTTTCTCTTAAATCACAGCCTTGGCCTGACAGGTTAGATAACACACACATATGTGTCCCAGGCGGCCCCACCAACATGTAGTAGTTAATAACAGGGCAGACCTTGAAAGATGACGGCTAGACCTGTTACGTCCATCACTGTCCTTTTCGCATCTGTTATACACACACCGCCTGACAATTCCAAACATAACTCTGCAAATAATGTGTTATATGAAAAATATTTCAAGAGGGATTGTTGAATTCACCAGGAACCACAAGTTTCAGTCAAATATTTCTTGAGATTTAATTTTATTTTCAAGATATTTCCTGTTACATCCATTACTGTCCCTTTTGCATCTGGAGTGGACGCACTGCCTGACAATTCTGAACATAACCCTTCAAATAAAGTATTATATGAAAAATATTTCAAGGGGGATTGTTGAATTTATCTGGAACCACAAGTTTCAGTCAAATATTTCTCTAGATTTTTTATTGTTTTCAAGATATTTCCTGCTACGTCCATCACTGTCCCTTTCTCATCTGATATACACACACCGCCTGACAACTTCGGACATAACTATTCAAATAAAGAATTATATGAAAAATATATCAAGGGGGATTGTTGAATTCACCAGGAACCACAAGTTTCGGTCAAATATTTCTCTAGATTTTATTTTGTTTTCAAGATATTTCCTGCTACGTCCATCACTGTCCCTTTTGCATCTGGAGTTTACGCACTGCCTGACAATTCCGAACATAACTCTTCAAATAATGTCTTATATGAAAAATATTTCAAGGGGGATTGTTGAATTTATCTGGAACAACAACTTTCAGTCAAATATTTCTTGAGATTTAATTTTATTTTCAAGATATTTTCTGCTACGTCCATCACTGTCCCTTTTGGCATCTGGAGTGGACGCACTGCCTGATAATTCTGAACATAACCCTTCAAATAAAGTATTATATGAAAAATATTTCAAGGGGGATTGTTGAATTTATCTGGAACTACAACTTTCAGTCAAATATTTCTTGAGATTTAATTTTATTTTCAAGATATTTCTTGTTATGTCCATCACTGTCCCTTTCGCATTTGGAGTGGACGCACTGCCTGATAATTCTGAACATAACCCTTCAAATAAAGTATTATATGAAAAATATTTCAAGGGGAATTGTTGAATTTATCTAGAACTACAACTTTCAGTCAAATATTTCTTGAGATTTAATTTTATTTTCAAGATATTTCCTGCTACGTCCATCACTGTCCCTTTTGCATCTGGAGTGGACGCACTGCCTGATAATTCTGAACTTAACCCTTCAAATAAAGTATTATATGAAAAATATTTCAAGGGGGATTGTTGAATTAATCTGGAACTGCAACTTTCAGTCAAATATTTCTCGAAATATTATTTTGTTTTCAAGATATTTCCTGTTACGCCCATCTATGTTCCTTTCCCATCTGGAGTGCACGCATCGCCTGACAATCTCAAACATAACTCTTGAAATAAAGAATTATATGAAAAATATTTCAAGGGGGATTGTTGAATTAATCTGGAACCACAAGTTTCAGTCAAATATTTCTCGAATTTTTTTTTTTTTTTCAAGATATTTCCTGCTACGTCTATCACTGTCCCTTTTGCATCTGGAATGCACGCACTGCCTGATAATTCTGAACATAACCCTTCAAATAAAGTATTATATGAAAAATATTTCAAGGGGGATTGTTGAATTTATCTGGAACTGCAACTTTCAGTCCAATATTTCTTGAGATTTTATTTTGGTTTCAAGATATTTCCTGCTACGTCCATCACTGTCCCTTTTGCATCTGGAGTGGACGCACTGCCTGATAATTTTGAACATTATCCTTCAAATAAAGTATTATATGAAAAATATTTCAAGGGGGATTGTTGGATTTATCTGGAACTACAACATTCAGTCAAATATTTCTCTAGATTTTATTTTGTTTTCAAGATATTTCCTGTTACGTCCATTAATGTCCCTTTCGCATCTGGAGTGCACACATCGCCTGATAATTCTGAACATAACCCTTCAAATAAAGTGTTATATGAAAAATATTTCAAGGGGGATTGTTGAATTTATCTGGAACTACAAGTTTCAGTCAAATATTTCTTGAGATTTAATTTCATTTTCAAGATATTTCCTGTTACGTCCATTAATGTCCCTTTTGCATCTGGAGTGGACGCACTGCCTGATAATTCTGAACATAACCCTTCAAATAAAGTATTACTAGCAGGCCCCCGTGCACAGCACGGGTTTGGATTCTAAGTCATACTCAATTAAGTGCAGGAGGTTTAGAGGCATAGAATAAAAATAAAGTAAATAGATAAAAAAAAAAACAATCAAACTACCCTAACCACCTACTGAACCATTGGTGTTGCTCTTGTTTTTTTTAGTTTTCTAGTTCTCAGTCATGAATTGTCACCAGCATCAATCAGAAAAAAATGAAAAGTTCAGGCCCACCTTATAGCAAGCCCCCTGCTTGCAAAGAATAGGCACGCTTTAGTTTTTATAGCACAGCATTGATTACGCTGCAGACATAGGATGTAATCAATCAGCCCTCCCCCCCCCCCTATGTTATCAGTGGGAGTCCAACAGCAAGTGTCAAAAAATAGAACTCATTTTAAATAAGTAGTGTTCAGAATGTTGCAAAGAACAAAATGTTGCAAAGAGATGCAGAAAGGAATTTACAGGGGAGAGAAAAGGAAAAAAAGAAACATAGGATGTAACCAATCACCCACCCCCCCCCCCCCCCCCCCCCCCCCCATGTTATCAGTGAGAGCCCAACAGCAAGTGCCAAAAAAAAATAGAACGCATGAAAAATAAGTAGTGTTCAGAATCCTTCACAATTTTCAAGATAAGGTACCCTATGACGCGATGAAAATCGTATTGGGGGCGTGGTTATATCTATCGCTCAAAGAAATGGATCCGGCTTCATCCACCTCTCTGGAGCGGTCCGGCAGTGTTTCCAGTTTGGTGGGGCCATCCCAGAGGGGGAGGGGGGCATATGCTCCTTATCAAAATTTAAAAATACCCCTTAAGCACTGATTTCTGGCCAAAAAAGCTAACCTTATTTTAATATAAATGCTGACTTTCTCCAGTAAATAAACACCCCTTCTTTTATCAAAACACTGACATTGGATGAATGGGAACACATATTTTAACTTTAGATTTTATAATCCTCTGCCCGTTTAGCGGCAGCAAGTGGCGGCAGCAAACTCGGAAGCCCAGTAACTTAGGGAGTCACTCGGCGTCAGAGCCGCGTATATTTTGTGGATTGTAAGGCGATTTTCACCCCCCATACTTCGTACCTGGGTACAAAAAAGTACCCTATTTTTACAAAATCGCCGATTTTGTAAATGTATATATATGTATGTATATATATATATATATATATATATGAATATGTATATATATATATATATATATATATATATATATATATATATATATATATATATATATATATATATATATATAAAATGGTTTGACACAGCCAGCGTGAAACAATATTTTATATTGTGGTGGGCCCATTTGATCGCCCAAACCATACAAATTTAAGTATTCAATAAGAAAACATATTATAAAGATTGATGACAAATGCTGTGGCAATCTAAAAGACTAAAGCAAGAGAGAGAGAGAGAGAGAGAGAGAGAGAGAGAGAGAGAGAGAGAGAGAGAGAGACAGACAGACAGACAGACAGACAGACAGAAAGACAGACAGATGGAGGGCAAGAAAGAGGGGAGAGTTAATTGTAACACCACAGGTCTGAGTACATGTGCACTCCTGTCAGCCTAGTGGTGTATGGTGTAGAGTTTTTTGCAACATTGTATAATTTTATAGATAGAGTTGAAAGATGGGGAGAGCAACATTGTATAATTTCATAGATACAGTTGTACAACATTGTATGAAATACATTGTATCATATCGGGTGGCTGCAGACATATGTCATTGATGTGACCTGGACTGGCTGCAGACACTTGTCATTGCCATTGGCAACCAAAATCTTTTGCAAAAATATACTGTAAATGCACAAATTTGAAAAAGCAGAAACCTTTCGGGGCCATCTAGAGACCACAATGGAACAACCCATGGCAGCATCAGAACTCCACAGGCCCCAGGATTTCTTGAATCCTTTACCATAGGTCTCAAAAACCCGGTATTAAAATATAGATATGAAAAATATTTGAAGGAGGACTGTTGAATTCAGCAGAACCAACAACTTTCAGTCCAATATTTCTCTATTTTATTTTGTTTTCAAGATATTTTTGAACATAACTCTTCAAATAAAGTATTTTATGAAAAATATTTGAAGGAGGATTGCTGAATTCACCTGGAATAACAACTTTCAGTCAAATATTTCTTGATACTTTATTTTGTTTTCAAGTTATGAAAATGGGTTCCGCAGCAGGTCAACATGGTTAACCCATACCCTCCCACATTACTTTTCCCATTGATTGCCTACATGCAAAAAAGCTTGATAATTGTAGTTAAATTAAAATAAATCAAAGAAGACTGTGTGTTAACTAGTTGATAACAATCCAACTCAAAGGATAACCAGATATTGCGTTGATTTTTGAGAAAATTGAAATTTGTCAGATTAGGTTGTTTAAGGGTTAAGTAGACTCTAAACTGATGCTAAGCAGGTTGACTTCTTGGCCTTGGGTTGTAAACATATATAATCCAGTTCTGCGAGATGGGAAATCCTTGCGCATCATTTAGGAGCTGCTGTCATATGTGACCTAACCTGTTGATTCTGGAAGAGGCCAGGCATATATACTTGTTTCTTCTTTAATCCAATAATGTTCACAGTGGCCAAAACAGCCTGATAATTTTGATAAAATACTCCAGGCAAAAGTAGAGTTAGGAAAATATTTGATGGAGAAGCATTGATAATATCATAACCAACCAATCTCCTTCAAATATTTTGTAAAATTATTCTTAAATCCAAATTATCATTAAAAGTATACAAGATCATGCGGATAATTTTGACAAGGATGCAAAGGTTTTTGAAAACATCTTAAACCTATCATGTTGGTATTCATTGGATAGCTCTCGCTGAGTACTCGCAGATGAGTACCCATGTGCCAGGGTTAGAGTCAATTTGCTGTATTTTTGCATCATTTTATGTTGGCCAAATTAGCCACCAGCAGTACAAGGGTTAAAGTGCAATGTTAACTTCTCAAAGACTAGGATTTCTCATCTATCTGGGCAGGAGCGTGTTAACTGATGTGGCCTGTCTTCCCCATAACCTGTATAACACTAGTTGGTCAATTTAACCCTTCTGATGCTGAAGTTACTTTCATCCAATTCACAAAAAAGCAAAGAATTACGAAAATCATCTTAACCCTGTTATGTTGGTATTCATTTGAAAGCTCTCACTGAGTACTCTCAGATGAGTACCCATTTACCATGGTTCCGGTCATTTCTCAGTTTTTTTCACCATTTCATGTTGACCATATTGAAGGGCAATGTTGACTCTTTCAATGACTAGTATTTCTGGTGTATCTGGTCAGGAGTGTGTTAACTGATGTGGCCCGTCTTCCCCAGTGTGTCTGTGCAAGATGGGAACTCCCTGTGCGACTTGTCACATGTCTGAGATGTTTAGCTTCCTATATCTCACAGGGGAGGTGATGGGTGCCTTAATGTGCTATAATTTGCATACCAGGAGGATGAGGAATGTCCCCTGAGGGGGATTTGGAGGGGTACTAGCCCACTAAATACATATTGTATATGTGTGCCCTGTTGGGGTGGTTGCATTTACGGCTTTCATGATATTTCCTTTACGATATGGACCTTAATGATATTTTGATTGATATGGTCCGACTCCTTGGGGGTTTGTATTTTGGTATGAGGCTATTTTAGATATGTGCATGTACATTCATGTATATTATAAAAACCTTTGAAATATTTGGCCCTATTTATAGATATATTGATGGCAAAGTCCACCTCAATGTAGGTGTCTGACACCATGTTAGATTTGAGTTAAATTTTATGTATTCAAAAAATGCTAAATAAAAAAAGGTTTGACCAGTTAGTGATTTCTTTTCCTGTAATCATCTTTTCATTGACTCCTTTACTTTTACCCGTGAAAAGTTATTTTCAAAAATATAAGATTCAGAAAATACTTTCCAAGGATCTTTCTTAAGTCTATGATTTGTGAAACCCATGAAATTTGCACTTAGAAGACATTGCACTGATAAAAAAACAACAACCCAAAAAGTGCACTTGAATGACAGAAATCTGCAATGTTCCTAAACAAATAAGGCGAGAAGAATTATCAACATTCCTCAACCTTATGGCAGCATCATTCATAAAACAATAGGTTCTGAACTGGGAATTCTGAGGACAGAAATCGGCAATGTTCCTAGACAAATAAGGAGAGAAGAAGGATCAACATTCCACAACCTTATGGCAGCATCATTCATAAAACAATAGGTTCTGAACTGGGAACTCTGAGGACAGAAATCGGCAATGTTCCTAGACAAATAAGGAGAGAAGAAGGATCAACATTCCTCAACCTTATGGCAGCAGCATCATTCATAAAACAATAGGTTCTGAACTGGGAATTCTGAGGACAGAAATCGGCAATGTTCCTAGACAAATAAGGAAAGAAGAAGGATCAACATTCCACAACCTTATGGCAGCATCATTCATAAAACAATAGGTTCTGACTTCTGAACTGGGAATTCTGAGGACATGCTGCCTGCTATACTATTAGTCATCTACAAATAATTGGGTCACCCCGAGCCTTGCCCGGAGAGATCACCGATGAAATCGACAGCATTCTTCTCATTCTTACATGTGTTCGCTCGGCTTTTTCTTCGGGATCTCGAGAGCCCCATATAACAGAAAACATCCTTTGTCTACTGGGGTAGAAGACTCTCTGTGGTTCGGCTTCTTGGCGGGATAATTAGTCCTATCACTTGTAGGGAGATTTCAAACTGGAGATTTAATTAACTCCTTCTCATCCAGATTGCCCAGTGACCTGAATGAACCATATGGGTTTATTTTAACTCATTCATGCTACTTTCGCCCTAAGCACAAGGATGGAAACATTTTTGAAAACCCTCCTAACCCTGTCATGTTGGTACTCATGGGATCGCTCTTACTGAGCACTCTCACATGAGTACCTGTGTGCCAGGGTTTCAGTCATCGTTCAGGATTTTTGCATTATTTTGTATTGGCCGAATTAGCCACCAGCAGCATAAGAATGTAACATAGGCCAATGAGAAATCATTGAACTTGATATGATTACTTATCACCCAATAGATTTAGAAAAAAAGATATTATAAAAAAAAAATGAGAAAAGTATAATGTTGATATAAATTAAGTGATTCTCATTTCAAATCAAAAAGGAAAAGAAATAAACTTTTTTTTTTCATATTCATTTATAAAGGATGATATCCACAAAGTGGAGTTTGGAATCTATTTTCATAACTTAATTAAGTTATATCATGATTTTTCAAGACAGCTGATATTGTGTAATTCCCATAAAGTCAGCCATTAAGCCAAGGTCCCCCACATGTTAGAAACAAGCCAAGCGTGCTAATTAACAAACTCATTCAGAGCTCCACTCTTCTGGAAGACTCTTATTATGAACACCTTGCTTCACTCGCGCGGCGGGAAAATCCGCTCCTTGCAAATAGGGGATACTGACTTAACCTTCCAATGCTAAGGCTACTTTCGTCCAAAGCACAAGGATGCATAGGTTTTCGAAAACCATCTAAACCTTGTCATGTTGGTATTTATCGGATAGCTCTCACTGAGTACTCTCAGATGTGTACCCATGTGCCAGGGTTTCAGTCATTTTTCGCTTTTCTTTCATCCTTTTTCTGTATTGGTTAAATTAGTAAACCAACAGCATAAGAGTTAAGGCTCATTTTCAGAGTACATTAGGTGTCGAATAGGATTGCGTACAGAGACCCCTGGTGGTTGCAACCGTAAGTAAATATTTCACATGATGTCACAAATTCATCTTGGTGTTCGCAAGATAAACTAAGTGTGGCCACCTAACCTATAAGAGAAATATATTAACACATTTGTCAGACTGCTTCAGAAAAGCAGTTTGTGTGTATGTGTGTGTGTGTGTGTGTTTGTTTGTGCACATATGCATATATGTCTGTACATTTTACAAATCTTTTATGTAGACCTAAAACAGGCATTCTATGGCCCAGGGCAAGTAGATAATGCAAAAAAAAAAAAGAAATTACCCTCCAGGGTATGTAAAATGCTACCCAATATATGACCCTTCACAGCCAATACAAAGGTTTTTTTTTGTTTAAATATCTATTTTATTAGATTTTATTATTCAGAGAGGTATAATATTGCAGGAAAGGTATATATTTCTAAACAACAAAGCTAACTTGTCCTAGAAAACAAGTACACTTCTAGGAGAGAATTTACGCCTGATTTAAAACTTGCTATGTGGCAATTCCATTTCGGTATTTCATGTTTTTTATTTCTCGATGCTGATTGGTTCGAGACTATTAGGAGGACGTGCAAGTAGGCGCAACTGGAATAAATGTCTCTAGCTCCGAGCGCTCTAGGAGATTTGTTATTGGCTGGCGGGATAAACAGAGGGTTTTTTGCCTGGAAGACTGCAGGAAATCAACTATACACTGTGCGGGATCAGACCACTTAATGTGCTATCATCAATCACAGGCATTCCTGCTATGGATTACACCGACCAAGTCATGCTAAAAGAATCAGAATTATCTGGCAGGAATGAAATATAGTTTAACTCAATTAAGATCAAAGATATATTTCAAAACTGGATTGACATCTTTTGATTTGATTTGATTTGATTTGATTTTATCGGTCTAGTACGATGCGTATTACATATGCATTTGGTATACAAAAAAGAAAAAAAATGCAAAAAAGATTCCAATAAGAATGTATTTGTTTGTAATTCTTTGCATACTTATATAACCCATATATCTTAACCCTTATGCTGCTGGTGGCTGATTTAGCCAATACAAAATAAACCCTGGCAAATGGGTACTCATTTGAGAGTACTCAACGAGAGCTATCCAATGAGTACCAACATGACAGGGTTTAGATAGTTTTCAAAAATATTTGCGCTCTTGTGCATTGGACGAAAGTAGTCATAGCATTGGAAGGGTTAAGACTCTCAACTTCAATGGGTTAGCATGGGTTTGTGAGGGTCAAAAATATGCAGATTATTCAGATAAAATCAATGTTACCAGAGCATTTATGATAAGTATTTGGATGAGAAATGTTGGTCAGAACCTTATCCACAAATCTTCTTCAAATATTTTGTGGATTTTTGACTAATTCCGAAGTTATTTTCAGAAATATCCTAGAACCAGACAACACTAGGGTTAGAGTAGCATTTCCATTGGAAGTTTAATATTGCCTCCACATGTCAGAGAAATGTTTGAAGTAATCGCTATCAATTTAGAATTACCATCGCAGTGACTGACTAAAAGTAATGAAGATAGATTTCCTCGGAAAATCAACTCTTGGCTTATCGAGATCCAAACTTCATAGGAGGGATTAACCCTTATACTGCTGGTGGCTAATTTGGCCAATACAAAATGACACAAAAAATCTTTAAAACAGACAAACCCTGGCTCATGGGTACTCATCAGAGAGTGCTCAGCAAGAGCTATCCCATGAACATCAACACGACAGGGTTTAGATGGTTTTTTTAAATCTCTGTCTCCTTTAATGCTTTTGGACGAAAGTAGCCTCAGCAATGGATAGGTTAACTACTTTGTTAAGCAAAAGGATATTGAAACTTTGATTAGCTGTTCCATCATAGAGTCCAAAGTTGGACGCATCTGTGTCTGACCAGTATGTTTTGTTGCCTAGGCACGATTTTGGAGCGAGATTGAGTTTTGCCTGAATGGCAGCACTGGTGCAAGGAGACCCTATGTGTTAATTTTTTCCTTATTTAATCCATCGCTTTATGGGCATGATACTCATGAGATTGCAGTCCTTTGACATCGGACAGTTCAATATTCATATAAGAAGACATATTCAATTGGATTCCCTTATATTTAATACCAAAATTGCTCTGGTTGTGCCTATTGGGGTTCTTCAGCAATAGAGGGTCGGTCGCTATGATTTTCTTTTGCTGAGAACTCTTCATCTTTCAGAAGGAAGTAGTCCAAAGGCCGGAATAACCATGGATGCTGCTGGTGGCTAATTTTGATGATGCAAAAAATTTGAAAAATGACCAAAACTCTGGCACATGGGTACTCATCTGAAAGTACTCAGCAAGAGCTATCCAATGAATACCAACATGATAGGGTTTAGATGGTTTTCAAACATCTTTGCGTCCTTTTGCTTTGGACGAAAGTAGCCTCAGCATTAGAAGGGTTAAGCAATAGAGGGACGGAGGGGGGGGGGGGGGGGGGGGGGCTATTATTTTGTTTTGCTGACAACTTATCATCTTCCAGACTTATGTTATGTAGTCCAAAGACCGGAATAACCATGCATGTTAAAGCCAAAAAAAGGGTTGCCTGTCTGTTTTATCATGAAAGAAGCCAAATGAGTTAGAACGGATATTTTCATAGCAGCTTCAGGAAATTGGGTGGAAGCCTATGTTTGGCACATCTACATATAGAAGTCTGAACCAACACCGATCGGGGAAGATATAAACTACAGTCAAGTTTTTGCCATCAATATCATCAACATCCTTGTTGTCATAGTCTTCATCATCATCATCATCTTCATTGACAGCATCACTATCTTGATAGTCATTATCGTCATCTTCATCAATATTATCCTCAATATGGTTGTTGCATCATCATCGAAGCATGAAAAGTATAATCCTTAAATCAGAGGGCCACAGCGAAAATCAAATCCTGTATTTGGCTGTGTTACCCTTGTGAAATAAAGATTATTATTATTATTATTATTATTATTATTATTATTATTATTATTATTATTATTATTATTATGAACCATTGTCTTGTTACATCATCCTACATATGAAGAACTCTTTCAACCTAAAAGAACTTCACTTTAGTATGAAATATGCTAAGAATATAAGGAAGTATGAGATATGGGTAGATTTGCAAGTGTTTGTGAATGTGCATAATTGAACATGATTGCAAATAATAGTATTGTTTGTTTGTATGTCTAATGGAATTTCTCTTTCTTTGCAGGTAAGTGTATTTGATTACCTGAGTATGTTGCCAAGGTGGTAAGTTAATTTCATTGTACTTTAAGTCAGTCATACCTTTGTGCATGCTAATAGTTGAGACTTTACAGGATTTTTAGTTAGACAAATGATCTAGTTGCATATGCACCAAAAACTCAATTTTTTACAGCATCGACATCTTACATTTGTTACCGACTTCATAACCAATATATATATACATGAGAATTTTTGACATAACATACAGTCAGATTAGAGGGATGTCCTCTACCTAACACATATATGAGAAGCCTAGCTTGCATTTTTACTTGCCCTAAAGCTAGTTTTGCTCTAGAATAGGGCTAGTAGATTTTAGATAACACATTCCCTACCATGCCCCTTCACTTATACTAGATATTGTTGGACATTTGGTGGTTTAACCCTTACGCTGCTGGTGGCTAATTTGGCCAATACAAAATGATGCATAAGACCTTAAAAAGTTGCTGAAACCCTGGCACATGGGTACTCATCTGAGAGTACTCAACAAAAGCTATCCAATGAATGCCAACATGACAGGGTTTAGATGTTTTTCAAAAATCTTTGCATCTCTTTGCTTTAGACGAAAGTAGCCTCAGCATTGGAAGGGTTAATTTGCTTTTTTACCTGTCCACAATCTGGATATTAAGCCTCACATAGACTAGGTTTCTAGCCCCTAAAAAGTTGACATTCCCATCTTCTGTGCTGACCAAGCAGTGTGGTGTAGTACCAGGTATGTAGATAGATGGCACCACCTGCTCCTCCTTTGTCATAATCAAACTGAATCCTGGTGAGATATGTGTAAACTAAATGGACCACTATGGCCAGCTAGAATATGTGGTGCTAGGTAGCAGAAAAAAAATAACAAGAAATACATATGACAGCCTAGAAATCTACGCTAAGCCTCACATTGAGATGTAACAGCTGTATAGGAAAAAAGCCGAGTAATATTTTTTTCTTTGAGCTGTAAGTGTACGCTGTCTGGCTGTGTATTTGCTATTGGAGATGTTTTATAGTGTCTATGTTGATAGTTTTTCCTTGTAGGTTTATGACATAAGTTTGTCCTCTAAGGCTTGCCTGAGTGATATGAGACTAAATACACTACTAATCCTTTCCCATCCTAGGGACAAAACTGGCAGGATCTCAGTGTAGTGTTGTAGGCTATTGGTCAACTAGATTGTCTATAAGAGAAAGTTCTGATATGTGAACTGATACTGCATAACTGGTTAACTTGGCGTGGTTTTTAATTTGGCATTTTTTGGCGAATGCCCATCAACGCCAAATTAAAGATCGCATAAAAATATGTCTACATAAAGATGGCGTTGTTCTGACTGCTCCAGACACCAAAATAAATACAGGGAACATACTTTTTTGAAAAAAAACTTAAGTACATGCCAAATTAATCAGTTATACAGTAACACATTGCATATAAAGGATACCTTTAACTTATGCTGAAGGTGGCTAATTTTGCCAATACCAAATGATGCAAAATACCTAAGAAAAATGACACTCAGATACCCTGGCACATGGGTACTCTGTGCAATGAGGTCTATCCAATGAATACCAACATGACAAGGTTTGGATGAATTTTGATGTATAAAAGTTCTGAGTACGCATTACCCCCTCCCTTACTGCAAAAATCTAGTTTCATTAATGAAATATATCATTATATCACAAGCGGTCGTTGGTAATACTACAGCATACAAATAAGTCATTTTCAGCTGTTTTTCACACAATATTGTTCTGACCAATTTAGCCACCAGCAGCATAACATATAATACCAGGAGGGTGGAATATTAGTTGTCTGATATGATAAATGAGTTTGATTATGTATGATATATGACTCTGTAGAATCAGAGAGACGGAATTCATTAGGTGTGTAGAGATGGGAGCAACGATAGTTACATCATCATCATAAATCCTTGTCAGAATTCCATATATATATATATATATATATATATATATATATATATATATATATATATATATATATATATATATATATATATATATATATATTTATAATGCATACATACATTGTAGATGGCCAGTAAACATCCTAAGTGGGATGTAGGGTACTTGACCAAATTAGCCACCAGTAGCATTATAGCGTAAGGGCTAACATTGGGGGGGTGGGGGGGGGGGGGGGGGTGGAGTATTACTAGTCTTATAGGATAAATGTGTTTGATTATATATGATATATGATTCTCTAGAATCAGAGAGGCGGAATTCATTAGGTGTGTAGAGATGGGTGCAACGTTAGTTACATCATCATCATAAATCTTTGTCAGAATTCCATATGCTGCCTCTGCATATAACTACTTTGGGCTGGTATTAACGCAGGAGGAAGCTACTGTGTTAATTGATAATGGGTATATATGATGCATGGTAGAAAGAGAACAAAATGACTGCTCATATCAGAGGGGTTGGTATAGACCTACTTGCATCAGCATATAACTAACATATACTTTTTAACCCATTCATAAGAAAGGAATAGTTTTCTGTTTTGATGATACCTTTGACAATAACTTCAAACTTTAGAACGGTTTTACAAAATGTTTGGAGGAGAGTTTAAGGTAATCTTCTGATTAGCATTTACTATATATACATATCAAATATTATGCTTCACCTCAAAGACTTCACCAAAGTTGTCAGGCTGCATTTGGCTGCGGTGTGCATTAATGGGCTAATATATGTATATGAAGATATATATATATATATATATATATATATATATATATATATATATATATATATATATATATATATATATATATATATATATATATGTATATATGTATATATTTATATATTTATATATTTATATATATATATATATATATATATATATATATATATATATATATATATATATATATATGTGTATATATATATATATATATATATATATATATATATATATATATATATATATATATATATATATATATATATATATAATACATACATACAATTTTTGGTTTCCCATTGTAAAGGTCAAGTTAAAATCCTAAGCGGGATGTAGGGAACTATGAACCAACTTCAGTAGTAGATGCCTTTAATTACGAATGATGGATGATATAGAGAGAGCGTAACGACAGCCTTCATTACGCCGAGAGTGAGAGATGGGCGCAACCCCTCTAAGAGCACCCTGGCGCGATGCGATCCACTTCCCTCCTCATTAATCCTAATTACTTTGAGCTGCTGTTATTGTTGTTGTTGTTGTTGCTGTTTGTGAGTGGTGGAGGGTTTGAGTGGTCGGGACAGATGGGTGTGTGGTAGCGAGGTGGTCGCTGGGAGCCTGATGAGCAAGATAATGAACACTCCCTCCTAAAGCAGGTTTCCTGAGATGCAACACGTTTGTCTCACAGCATGGGATATTAACCCTTATGCTGCTGGTGGCTTGTACAAAATGGCCAATACAAAATGATGCATAAAACCTGAAAAACAACTGAAAACCTGGCACATGGGTACTTGTCTGAGAGTACTCAGCGAGGGCTATCCAATGAATACCAACATGACAGGGTTTAGATGATTCTAAAAATCTTTGCATCCTTGTTCTTTGGACGAACGTTAGCCTCAGCATTGGAAGGGTACGTTGTAGACTGGTTTGCACGTAGCCTGTCTCCAAGGCCATATTCAGATCCACCCCTAGTGGATAGATGGCACTGCTAGACTGAGTACTTTTGAATATTGTACAACCTCCTTGTGTGGTTATTGTGTGATGTAATGGCCAACACTAGGCCAAACATAAAGTAAAAGACAGAGAGAAAAAATCGGAACAGAAAAATGCAAAATTTGATTTACCCATTAATCAGAACCTACAGTACCCCATAGGTAAAGCAGAACAAAGAATTGGCTGAAGTCTAATCTATAGGATATATCAAGAAGATGGCTTATGAATCCAACACAGAATTGTAGACTTGAAACAAGTCTGTGTTGACTGAGTTGACTCTCTCCCCCCACAGCTAAATACCACTGTATAGATTTTGGGAAGGGGTGGGTTGACATAGTGCAGTTTCTATATCAAAGGCTGAGAGAGAGTGCCGCTATGGATACCCTGTCTCTATGTTATGCAACTATTGATATTGCGGCTCCATGTCTTCTAGTCGGTACTGGTAAAGTCTTGTACAGATACAGCATGTTTACAAACAGTTGTCAAATGCATTACTTAGTCGTCACATTGGTTATAGCATGCTGAGCGGAGACGCCAGCTCTTGTTCTGCGATGTCTGGCCCGTTTATGCCTCTAATGCTGCAAAATGATAACTTTCAGATCTAAGCATTATTATTTGATAAATATTTTCACACCTTAACCCTTCCATCGTCTCTGGAACTCACTAAACTCGAGCTTGAGAATGGCAAGCTCTCTTCACTCTTTTAAAAACAGAGTACTTAACCCATTAACACTTACGAGTTGATCCAGATATTGTCGTCTGGATTGATGATACTTTTGAGGATAACTTTAGAATTGAGAATAGTTTTACAAAATATTTGAAGGAGAGTTGTTGGTAATGTTATGATAAACATTTCTCCACCAAATTTTCTCCTGAATATGCTTTTGCCTGCAAGATTTCATCAAAATTGTCAGGCTGATTTGGCCGCTGTGAGCATTAATGTGTTAAATGAACAATATGTAAAGCTATTTTGTAACCCTGTGACCTGAAGGCTGGGTTACCATAATGATGTTGTATACTGAAGGCCACAGGGAAGATCAATATATCATTAGACTGTGCTACCCTCTTGAAATAAAGATTGTTATTATCATTATTATTATTAATGCTAAGGCTATTTTCGTCCAAAGTACAAGTATGCAAAGATTTTTGAAAACCATCTAAACCCTGTCATGACTTGGTATTCATTGGAAAGCTTGCACTGAGTACTCTTGATGAGTTCCCATGTGCCAAGGTTTCAATAATTTTTCAGGTTCTTTGCATCATTTTGTATTGGCCAAAGTAGTAGTCATCAGCAGCATAAGGGTTAAAACAAACATCCCTTTTACAGAAGTAACCCCTTATGTGGAAATCCTTGATCCACCCTTAACCCTTATGCTGAGAGTACTATGAGAGCTTTCTAATGAATACCAACATGACAGGATTTAAATGGTTATCAAAGATCTCTGCCTCCTTGTGCTTTGGACGAAAATTGCCTAAGTATGGAAAGGGTTAAGAGAAGGAATGGCGTGGGGTGTTTGACTTAGTGCAGCAGGCATGTACCGGAGCACCCTGCGTACCCACCAGCTGCCTCCTATACCACAACAACAAAAAACCCTCTAATGGGAGTAATTCTGGCAAACATTTCCCTTGTTCAGTTGAGTAGAAGATTGGAGCAGTGGGGGAGATTGGAAGCGGCAGTTCTGGCACAGTAACACGGTATTACGGTTCAAATCACTAACCCTTTCACATCTAGAGCCCTGCATAGTGTGCCTTTTACAATGATATCTTAATCCGTCTGTAAACTGCTGGGCGCTAATTTGGGCAATACAAAATGGTGCAAAAAAAACTAAGAAAATGACTGAAACCCTGGCCCATGGTTACTCATCCGAGAGTACTCAGATACTCAGAAGGAGCTGTCCAAGGAATACCAACATGACACGGTTTAGATGTTTTTAAAAAATCGTAGCATCCTTGTGCTTTGGAAGAAAGCAGCTTTAGGATTGCAAGAGCTAATAGAAAAGCAAAATATTGAGAAGTATTTAACTGAACAGTATTGTCCCCCTAATATTTTATAATTTCTTTTCAATTTTCTTAGAATGTTAATCTATTCAATAAATTATGTTTAAAGGTGGAAGGATGAATAAGGCCTATTATTAACCTCCTCTTTGTCAGCCTCACAGACCATATTTAGATGTCATCCATTGTGGATTGATGGCACTGTGAAATACTAGGAGGGTAGTTAGAAATATAGTATACAACAGCCTTGTGTGGTATTTTTATGAACTACAGTAGACTACAAGTCCATATTTAGTAAAGGTGCAGGTTTAAATTCATATATAATATGGTAAAACATAGTAGCTCCTAGTAGCTATATATATATATATATATATATATATATATATATATATATATATATATATATATATATATATATATATATATATATATACACATATATATATATATATATATATATATATATATATATATATATATATATATATATATATATATATATATATATATATATGAATATATATATATATATATGAATATATATAAACATAGTAACTCCTAGTAGCTAGGCTATATCCTGTTGTTCTTAGCCTAGAGCACAAAACAACATGTCTGGTCAATCACGCCATTTCTGCTGCCAAAAACTACACTATTGACCCATTTCTGCTGCCACAGCCTAATGCAAACTGACAAGTTTGGTAAAATCTTTGTGCCGAAGGCTTAGTTAGGAAAATATTTGAAGGAAAAATGTTAATCAGAACGCTACTGCCAACTCTTCTTCAAATATTTTGTGAGATAATTCTGAATTTCCAAGTTATTGTCAAAAGTACTTTTGGTCCAGACGGATATTTCTAAAGGAATTTCGAAGCATGAATTATTTTTCTGTTAAGCTTTCCTTTTTATGGAAGACTAACAATGTGCATTAATTGCCTTGATATAACAGACTTTGACTCAAAGTTCTGATCTTGGTTAAATATAAAGTTTGTGGATGGTAGTTAAATAGTTCAACAGTAATAGTTCTGGTGAAATGTCAGCTAGTTATATCAACAAATAATGATAATAATAATAATAATAATAATCTTTATTTCACAAGGGTAACACAGTCAAATACAGGATTTGATTTTCGCTGTGGCCCTCTGGTTTAAGGATTATACTTGTCATGCTTCGGGCCACAGAGTTAAAAATTGTTCCTCTAGGTAAAGTCTCTTGAATGATGAGAGAGATGGTGCCATTTTCATATTTAACGATAAGCTGAGATGTTATAATTATTGCAGGCCACAACGCTAACTCAAAATGGTACTGGCCCCGTAGGACCAGTAACACCAGTAAAAATTTTACTGGTCCTACAAATTTTTCTTTAACATAAAAAGGAAAAACATTGCAAAAAATTCATTGCATTGTATAAATTACTAGGAGTTGTTCTAGTCCTAGCCTCTTTAACCCATTAATGCTCAGAGCGGCCAAAAGCAGCCTCACAATTTTAATGCTATTTTGTAGGCAATCGCAGAGCCAGGAAAATACTTGATGGAGAAATGTTAACGAGAACATTACCAACAATTCTCCTTCAAATATTTTGTGAAATGATACTTAATTCAAAAGTTATTACCAGAAGTATCATTGATCCAGACGACAATTTCTAGAGGAGCTCTTAAGCATTAATGGGTAAAATTCCCGGCCAGATTTTGATGGTTCTAAGTAGCTTTATTCATCATGCCCACTTTCTGTCTATGAGCATCATCAGGTTCCTCCGTCCACTATATAGATTTCCCATACTGTCCCAGCTTGTGCCAGAATCAATAAAAGCCAGGAGATTGGAAAATGTTATTTTGTTATTGACTGTCTGCGGGAGGCTGGGGAATCTCTCAATGTCAGTGCCGGTATAACAGTTCTCAGCGACCCCCCTTCCCAGTGACCCGGGGTCACTGAGATCTAGCTCTCAGTGACCCGGGTCACTGAGATCAAGATCTCAGTGGCCTGATGGGGCCAGTGACCCCGGGTCACTGAGATCTTGGGGTCACTCATTTCTGTTACACCGGATCCTCCATTGGTCTCAGATCCTCCATTGGTCTCTAGAGAACATAACCAATAACTCTCCTTCAAATATCCAATTCTCAATTCCCTTACTTTTGAAGTAAACTCTTAAATATCAATAGGTTAATTTGGCAAAATATTTGAACGGGAGTTTTTTTCAAAAAGATATCATCAAAATAGTTGGGCGGTGTTAGGCCAATACAAATAGGAATGGGTTAATCCTATATGCTTCTGGTGGCTAAGTTTGCCAATACAAAATGATGCAAAAACCCTGAAAAATGACAGAAACCCTGGCAAATGGGTACTCATCTGAGAGTGCTCAGTGAGAGCTATCCAATGAATACCAACATGACAGGGTTTGGATGGTTTTTAGAAATCTTCGCCTTCTTGTGCATTGGGCAAACGTAGCCCCAGCATGAGAAGGGTTAAGATTCCTCTGTGACCTTTCTTTCTGTACCCCCCATTAGGGGTATTGACCACGGTCCCCTATTGCATGGGATTTTCATAAATCTATTACAAGGCAACAAGGTCATGAACAACCTGTACTGTCTGTACATAAAACAAGCTGAAAGGAAAACAACATGGAAAAATATGCCGGTTTTCTTGTTTGCTCATTTTGGACATGAATATAGTTCGGTTCATACAAATGATATAAGCAGGGCTTGACATAGCCTAGCTACAAGGCTCTATTATGATTTTACTTTATTATATATAGAAGCCTGCACTTATACTAGATAGGGACTTGTGGCCTTCTGTTGGCAATTTAGTTCACACAACTGCCACACGAGGGAGATTAGTTTCATCTGATTTCCTAGTATACTGCAGTGCCATCTATCCACAAGGGATGACATTTAAATAGGGCCTGGGAGGCAGGCTAGGCTTGACACTAACAGTGAACTGCTGGCCCTGGCACATGGGTACTCATCTGAGAGTATACTCAGCAAGAGCTATCCAATAAATACAAACATGATAAGGTATGAATGGTTTTCAAAAATCTTTGTATCCTTGTGCTTTTGACAAATGTTGCCTCAGCATTGGAAGGGTTAAGAATGATGCGAATGTAAAGAACTTGATCAAATCAATTAAGAAATAGCCTGCTGTCAGAATAAGGTGGAGTCTTATCAATTGTTGACACACTATATACTCCAGATACCACCAAAACAGCCAGTTATACTGTTTTTGTAGTGCTATAGAGACTACTTTCATCCAAAGAACAGGGATGCAAAGACTTTTGAAAAACCATCTAAGCATTGTCTTGTTGGTATTCATTAGAAAGCTCTCACTGAGCACTCTCAGATGAGTACCTATTTGCCAGGGTTTCAGTCATTTTTTCAGGTTTTACTATCATTTTGTATTGGCCAAATTAGCCAACAGCGGCATAAGGGTTAAGAATGATGAGGATGTTAAGAAGGTGAACTTGACAAATCAGTTAAAAAGAGCGTGCTGCTGTCAGAATGAGGCTGAGACGTATAAATTATGGTGGTCACAGTATATACTCTAGATACCACCAAAAGAGTCAGGATGTCTGTGTGATGCTCTGACTGTAAAATGGTTAAGAATGATGAGGATGTCAAGAAGATGAATCTGATCCAAACAATTTAGAAAGAGCGTGGTGCTGTCAGATTGAGACAGAAACATGGATTGTGGTCACAGTATTTACTCTAGACACTACTAAAAATGTCGGGATATTTTTGTTGCGCTGTGACCATGAAATGGTTAAAATGATGAGGACATAGAGAAGGTGAACCTGATCCAATTAATTAACCCTTCCAATGCTGAGGCTACTTTCGTCCAAAACACAAGGATGCAAAGATTTGTGAAAACCATCTGAACCCTGTCATGTTGGTGTTTATTAGATAGCTCTCACTGAGTGCTCTCAGATGAGTACCAATATGCCATGGTTTCAGTCATTTTCACCTTTGTTGCATCATTTTGTAATGGCAAAATTAGCCACCAGCAGCATAAGGGCTATTAAGAAAGAGCGCGCTGTCAGAATGAGGCTGAGACTGACCGTAAAATGGTTAAGGATGATGAGGACATAGAGAAGGTGAACCTGATCCAATCAATTAAGAAAGAGTGTGCTGTCAGAATGAGGCTGAGCCGTATCAATTGTGGCCCCAGCAGTAGAGGAGCAGGAGAGAGGACTGCTGAGGCTGCCAGCTGCTACCTATACATCTATTAACCCTTATGCTGCTGGTGACTAAATTTGCCAATACAAAATGAGGCAAAAAACCTGAAAAATGACTGAAACTATGGCACATGGGTACTCATATGGGAGAACTCAACGAGGGCTATCCAATGAATACCAACATGACAGGGTTTAGATGGTTTTCAAAAAATTTTGCGTTCTTGTGCTTTGGGCGAAAGTAGTCTCTGCGTTCAAAGGGCTAATAGACGTAGGCGACCAGGGAGGGGCAGCTACCAAATTAATTGACTAATATTTCAGGTAACACATATCTTGATTGTTCAACATCATATCATTATTATCACGATCAAAATCATCATCAGCATGATCATGATACTATGTGATAGTGTTGACTTACTTATCTAAACAAATGACAGGAAATCATTTTTTTACTGAAATATTTCTGAAATTATAAACATAACTCAGAAAATATTTGCATTTCCATACGGCTGTCAGGGAGCGGTGAAATGAACAGTAGCAGGTCAAAAAAAGCTGTCGTATCCTCTCAATCTTGTCACTCGCATGTCTCCTTCAAACCGCAGCTGTGGTCATCTAAATCCCAGCGTGAGGAAACACAGGAGTTTTTTGAGCACTCGTGTAAAAATGCCTCTGCGTCTTTGTTGCGCTCTTTACACCAAAACTGTCCCGTGACATTTTTCCGGAAATATCCTATCTGTCATTGTGATTGTCGTATCTTGTCCTGGAGGTCCACAGAGACTACTGTGCGACGGAGAAAGAGACATCTAGAAAAAGGAAGACTGGTTGGTATACTTCTCATGCCCAGATGGCCGGGACTATCTGACAAATTTTTGAACATTTTCTTCAGATCTACAAACAGAAAATTCTAGGAATTTTTTGAGTAAACTTCAATTGTGAGAAAAAGGACTGGTTGGTATACTTCGCATGCCTAGATACCAAGACTATCTCACAATTTTTTGAAAATTTTCTACATAAGAGAAAATTATCAGGATTTTTTGTAGAGAACTTCTTTGGAATGTGTTTTTTAGTTTTTTGTTCAAGTATTTTACACAAATTTTATTTTGCTCATTAAATATAAAAAAGATTTGTCAGATTTTTATAAGAGCAGTCTTGGTGTGAGAGGAATATCTTGGGAGAGCTGTTCACTGTGGATGGACTACATGGTTCATTGATGACGTAAGGAGGAATACCTAGGGATGAGCTGTTTTCATGATCTAACACCATGGTTCATTGATGACATAAGGAGGAATACCTTGGGATGAGCTGTTTTCATGATCTAACAACATGGTTCATTGATGACTTAAGGAGGAATACCTTGCGATGAGCTGTTTTCATGATCTAACAACATGGTTCATTGATGACGTAAGGAGGAATACCTTGGGATGAGCTGTTTTCATGATCTAACAACATGGTTCATTGATGACTTAAGGAGGAATACCTTGGGATGAGCTGTTTTCATGATCTAACAACATGGTTCATTGATGACGTAAGGAGGAATACCTTGGGATAGCTGTTTTCATGATCTAACAACATGGTTCATTGATGACATAAGGAGGAATACCTTGGAATAGCTGTTCGCTGTGTTTGGACTACACAGTTCCTTGATGATCAGAATGCCTGGATAAAAAAATTAAAAAACTTAATCTCGTCGATGTGCCGACCACAGCCTCTGAGTGAAGCTGCATTGCGTTGTTAACTGGCAACACCTGTCCTAGATCATCTGTTTGCCGTCCAGATTATCTGCGCGCGGTCAAATAGTCTGGCAACCTCGGGATATGTGGTATAACAGAAAAGATCAATATCTAGCTGTTTATGTGCTGGACCTCTTGGCTATAGGGATACCCCATTCATGCTCTGCGTTAATCCTTATGCTGCTGGTGGCTAACTTGACCATTACAAAATTATGCAAAAAAAACCCTGAAAAATGACTGAAACCCCTGGCACATGGGTACTCATCTGAGAGTACTCAGTGAGAGCTATCCAATGACCACCAACATGACAGGGTTTAGATGGGTTTCAAAAATCTTTGCTCCTGCTTTGAGCAAAAGTAGCCTCAGCATTGGAAGGGTTAATTCTCCAGTATATAAAGAGTATCACCAAAGGCCTTGGGGGCATGTTTTGTAGTCATCTAGCACTGAGTGTCGTGAGGTACTGCTGTCAGTGTGTAGGGATTGAGTTTGACAAGGGTGTAAGATAGAATCTGCCTGAAATGAAGTCCAGGGTCGCAGTCATGGACTGCAAGACCTTGACATTCCTAGATACACACATACAACTGCTGCTCCTTTATGACCCACTCCCATCATGACAGATTCCCAGGCTGCTGCACAGCTGAGATAAAGCTTATGAAGGGACTTGAAGGGGGCTATAGAAGGGGGTGGGGGGGGGGGGGGGGCGTGGTAGGCACCATTCCAGTCTAAGATTTCCCTCTAACCCTTTCATGCTTAGAGAGGCAATTTGTTTTCCTTATCTATGGTACTTTTTGAAATGCCTTCAAAATAGATCATGAATTCACAACAT